>DWMZ01006961.1:0-10057 GCA_018249855.1 Eueides tales michaeli
ATTTAAAATTATATTAAATCGAGTTGTTATAATACTTAGAATTTTGTATGAATACCAACTCGACGTCTATAGTATAATATAATGCATGCAACATTAAAAGTGTGTTTAAGGTCGATGAAATCTGTAAACCAGATCTTTTTCCAATAACAACTAACGATGACTGAAATAAAACATTATTATAACTGTTAAAATTGAATAAAGAGCACAAAATATATAAATTTTGTTTTATTTATACCGTATATTTAATTTTAATAAATAAAAATGGTTTAAAAATAATTCTAAGATATGACAATGTAGTCTATTGAGGTGATAAATACTTTTTTCACATTATATCTAGTAAGTAGCATGGTAGGCAGAGGGCATCTGGTAACCAAGTATTAAGATACTTCGTTTCCGTTAAGACTACCGTACCCCACTTTTCGCCGAATAAAGGCGGAAAATTTGAGTGGCGAAAGAAATAAAAAAAATTTAAAAGGCTTCTGCCCCAGTTCTCCGAAATACAAAAAAATGTCTTAACTTTATACTTTATTGATAAGATATTTTACAGTGACTAACATAAATTTAATTAAGTACCTAACTAGACTTAATAGAAGATATATAAAAAAGTGCCATATATAAAAAATATGTATTAAAAAAAGTGTGAGGCCGTTTTCAAATTATCGAAACAGCGGTCATATATGGCGGCGTACCACAGATACTAGACTTTGACGTCAATGTGACTTGACTAGTGCTTACAGTACGGACGTCCGAATTATTAATACAGCTGACAGATGTTAGCGCGCTCACTAAATTGGACCCGACGTTAGCAGTTGAAACGTCGTTTCTATTGTTTCGTTATATGCCCTTTGGGTTAAAGTGTTCTGTGGTGCGGGCTCCGAGTGATCGTTAGTCATGACGTCATGAGTGACGTTTTCGCCGCGACCACAACGACCGCGGCCGTTATGTGGAACGGCTAAAGGGACGTTTTGGGCGTCGTTATCGCTTTGTGGAAAGCGGCCTTTATAGTTTGATTATTTTTTTATGGCAATTAAGCAAACTAAATGTCAGTGTCAAAATCATTTTTAACCTGTATTTGTGCATCATTTTCGATTTTGCGTTTATTTATTTAATGTATCGCGAATTCGGAATAATTGTTTCTATTTAATTATTCATTTATTAAATATTATATTAGTAGAATTTAATAATTAAACATGGCACATAGAGAGCGTCGTTCTAATGCTGGGAATCGTATGGCGAAATTGTTAAATGAAGAGGAAGAGGACGATTTCTATAAAACTACTTACGGCGGCTTTCAAGAGTTAGAAGAGGATCGGGATTATATGTAATTATGTTTTATTAAATTAATTTAAGTGATGAAAAACTACTATTAAACTGTTGTATGAGATAATAACGGAGTTAATATTTGTAAATAAACATATATTTGAGTGTTCTTAATATGTTTTTTAAAAAATAGTGCATTTTATCTCCACTGCTACAATTTTGCGATAAAATTTAATAAAGTAATTGTTAATAGTATTATGTTATTAATTTAATTTTATTTAAACTATAACATTTTCAAAAAAATTGAAACGTCAAATTGCTATACAAACATGTCTGAAATATTTAATGTGTAGACAGGTAAATGGCTTTATTTGTATATTAAACAATACTTTTAAAAAAATAGACAGGAAAAAGAAGTTGATGATGTAGTTGACTCAGATTTTGATATTGATGAAAATGATGAACCAACATCAGATCATGAGGCCGAAGCAAAAGAAAAGAAAAAAGTGAATACCAAAGCTTACAAGGTAATATATATCAAGAGAAATAATCATCTATTTCATTATTATTATTTTAACAGTGACTAAAAAATTCCAGATCAAAAGCTACACAAGTGAATGATTTTTTTGTCATTGCATTTCTACGAAGGCCACTGATCTGAGAGAATCTGGTGTGAAACTTCAAACTATACATAGATTAAAATTCCATACCAGATTCCCTCTGCCTACTGTATTATATCAAATATTTAAAGATATATTTAGAAAAACAAAAACTATATGCAATAACTATATGTATAATTATAAGCTAGTGTTTAGTATTTTTAGATATATTTATTGTTTTGGTTGAAGCAATATTTTTTTTCTTATATAAATATATCATTCTATTCATAAATAATATTTTCATATATATTTTGATATACAGGATCCCAATAGGAAAAAGAAATCTGATAAAGCTAAAAGAACAATAACAAGAAAGCCAAAAGAACCAAAACCTAAAGATGATATTGAAAAAGTAGATAAAATTGACAAATCTCTTATAGACACGTCCATAGGTAATTTCATTTGTTACCATTTTCAAATGTCAATATTGTTATAATAATATTCATAACATTTAATATACGGTTTTGTATATTTTGTACAATATCATCAATTTAAGTTGTAAAAAGTGGTAAATCCTTTAAAAATAAAAAAAATGTATAAACAAAACCTTAATGTCTCTATGTTGTGTTTGAAAATTACTAAATATATATGTAATTTTAGAAAGAAAATCAATAAGACAAAGTACAGCAGTGAAATCAGCTGAAACACTACAAAGAATTAAAATACGATCAGAATTGAAAAAGAAAAAACCTAAGAAAGTAGAGGAAAAAGTTCTGACACAAGAGGAGCTACTTGAAGAAGCACTTATAACTGAGAAGGAAAATTTGAAAAGTTTAGGTATGTGCTTTTTGTAGGCTTTCTAGAGATTTTTGTATTGATTTAAATGTTTATTCACCACATTTCTCATACATTTGTATATCTGAATGCTTAAAGACAACAATCATGTCTTACTGTATTCATATATGTAAATACACCTTAACATAGTCGATTTTTACATAAAACATTTCTTCTGAACTTCTATGTAAAACATCACTCAACAATCGCGATCGAAATAAGAATACATAGCTTAATAAAAAATATTATAAAAAAATATAAATTAACTCTAAAACTAAAATATATCACTCAATACGCAATTCCCCAAATTCGGTGGAAAGTGGGGAACGGATGGGAGTGTCTTAACACTATGTTCCCAAGTTGTGAAGTTCAAAGAAACAAAATATATTCAAAATTACTTTCTCTCTCTCTCTCTCAGCTTCACGCTGTATCCCGCACAAGGCAGGGTAGACAGAGGGAACCCTGGGAACCTAGTGTTAAGACACTCCGTTCCACTTCGGTTCCCCACTTTCCGCCGAATTTGAGGCATTGCGTGTTGAGTGGCGGAACTCAACGCCGCGCTTTGCCTTATTACCAGAGCGAAGAAATTAAACATTAAATATTGAAATTGAAAATGTTAAATATTTCATTTTCTCGATTGGGGATCAAACCCAGAACCTGTCGGTTACAGTCACACGCTTGCGCCGCTGCGCCACGACAGGCCTCATATATAGACATAAAATTACTGTCTTTGCACAACAGTAATCTGTTTAATTTAATTAAAATTAACCTTACGACTGCATTAAAATAATTAATAAGTCAAATTTGTAAAAATCCATTCCCACCGACACTGTTCACCCGATCTCTCTCTTTGTCTGTGGAACTTTAATACAACATAAATTTGGAACACTGACTATTTATTTACAATAACTTGTTTATCCCCCATATACATATACTTGTTTAGAAATATACCTTTAAATTGGCTATGTTTAAATTTTTACACATTTTCTGAGTAGTTATTTTTCTTTCCTAAGTGCGGAATGTGAAACACTTTAAAATTATTAAAAGACACTATATACAATTTCCAATAGACCCATACTACTGTCATTTTATTTCTTTATTTTGCTTGGCCTTATTATATGCACTCATTATAATATGAAATATTTTTTGTCTGTGACACTGAGTACACACTCTATATAAAAAATATAGTAATAATAAATAAACATATTTATTATTTTATTACTTTTATACTTTCCAGAAAGATTTGAACAAAGTGAATTGGAGAGAAAAAAGATAAGACCAATCAAGAAAACTATAACGGGACCTGTTATACGGTAAGTCAGTGTTCAAATGTATAGTGTCAATTTTATATTATTAAAAAAAATCGTTAATATTTCTTTTAGCTTCACCCATTATCCCACACATGGCAGAGTAGGCAGAGGGAACTTGGGAACCTAATGTTAAGACACTCAGTTCTGTTCCCCACTTCCTGCCAATATTGATGCATTGCGTGTGGCATCAATATTATAGTGGCGGAACTCAACGCCGGGCTTTGCTTATTTACCACTGCTAAGACATTAAAACGTAAAATAAAATAAAATAATAATATTTCTTTAGTACCAATAATTTTATTTATTTACTTTTTTTTTTACATTTAAACATTTAAGGCCCGTCGTGCCGCAGCGGCACAAGCGTGTGGCTGTAGCCGACAGGTTCTGGGTTCGATCCCCAGTCGAAATGAAACATTTAATATTTTCAATTAAAATATTTAATGTTTCATTTCTTAGCTGTGGTAATAAGGCAAAGCACGGCGTTGAGTTCCGCCACCAATGCCTCAAATTGGGCAGAATGCGGGGAGCAGAAGTGGAACGGAGTATCTCTCTATATATATATCTCTCTAGGTTCCCGGGTTCCCTCCGCCTACCCTGCCTTGTGCGGGATACTGCGTGAAGCTAAAAAAAAATTTAAACATAAAATATTTAATTCCCTTGAGTGGGTATTGAACCCACAACCTGCCTCATTTACAGTCATACACTTGTGCCCCTGCACCACGACTGGCCTCCAATTTTTACCACATTTTTATACTTTATTTCATTATATAGCATAAGAGGCATAGCCTACTGCCAATATTTTTCACCTAATCTCAAGACTGTAACAAAAGTAGCGTAACTCAACGCCGTACGCTGTCGTTTTAACAGAGAGAGTATAAAAATTATTAATATTCCACTCCCCCTGCATGGGAATCGAACCAACAACCGTTGACTTTACACTGAGACATATTTTTTAACAAAGTAATAATTGTTTTAATATATAATTCACAGATATCACTCGTTCGCTGTACCTTTAATAACGGAGGTGACGCCGGAAGATAAACCTAGTGTTGCACCAAACACTGAACTCAATTTAAGTGATATAATCAAAAGTGAAGATGGTATGTTTTTTTTATTAGTTCACTCTCACTAGCTTCATGCTGTATCCCGCACAAGGCAGAGTAGGCAGAGGGAACCTGGGAACCTAGTGTTGAGACACTCCGTAATCTTCTCCCACTTTCATAAATTAAATATTAAAGAAATAGAAAGTATTAAATGTTTCATTTGTTTGAGTGAGGATTGAACTCACTATCTGTTGTTTACAGTCACACGCTGTGCTCCTGCACCATGACAGGCTTTAATCCTTTTTTTTATTTCTTGATTTTAATAATTAGTTACTTTTTTTGAGGATGTGGTGCAGTGGCACAAAGTGTCACTGTAAACGCAAAGGTTGTAGGTTCTCGTGGAAATGGAATGTCTATTATTTATGATTCCTCGTTATGATAACGAGAAAAAGTGCGGCGTTTAGTTTCGCTACTCAATGCGTATGGTGAATTCGGAAGAAAAATGAGGATCTTAACATATAATATTTGTTAATTATTGTAAAGGTCTGTCGTGGCGCAGCGGTATAAGCGTGTGACTGTAAACAGGTAAACGATCCCCACTCGAGGAAATGAAATATTTAATATTTTCAATTTAAATATTTAATGTTTTCATTTCTTCGCTCTGGTAAGAAAGCAAAACGCGTTGAATTCCACCACTGAACACGCAATGCCTCGAATTCTGCGGATAGTGGGGAACGGAAGTTGAACGGAGTGTCTTAACATTACGTTCCCAAGTTCCCTCTGCGTACCCTGCCATGTGCGGGATTACAGCGTGAAGCTGATAAAAAAAATTGTAGAACGTGAATAAAATTATTATTATTATTATTTTAAGGCATAACAGAATGTGATATAAGTGAGCCCAGTCAAACAATGGCGGCGCCTAAAACCGAAGACGACCAGAAAACTGAAGTAACAAAAATGGACGTAAATTTTGTAGGGCCAGATGAAGAAATTACTATAGAAAATGTCACGTAAGTAATTAAAAAAAAAAATCTTTTTACGATAAGAAAACTTTTAGTAGTGGTCTATTATGTTGTTTTTTTTTGTTTCACGCTATATCCCGCTTAAAGCGGGTTAGGCAGAGGGAACGAAGTGTTAAGACACTCTGGTTCCATATGAATTGTTCTATATAGGAAATATAGGGTGTCGAGTGGCGGAGTTCAATGCAGCACTATGTCTTGTTATCAAATGAAATTGAAATAATTGATACCCACAAGTGTTAATAAACTATTTTAGTCACTTTTTTAAACCTCTTCTTGGTATATAACATTATAGGAATTTTATTATTTATTTGACTAAATTCTTTAGTACATTAATTATTTAGTTAATAGTTAAAATTAATTAATTTAGTTTCTTCTGTACTCTTACTGTTTTATAAGTGTTTTTTGTTAGGAAAAGAATAACCTAAGCCTGAATAGAATGAAACCGTTCTGAAAGTGCATTAATATATTTGTATTACTATATGTATGAAAATTAAAATTTGAATGTAGTAATATTTGAACCCGCACACCTCTTTTTAACCTCTAGCGCTCTAATCACTGAGCCATGAGCTTAAAAAACTAGTAGATATTTGTCTTTGCTATTATATTTTAATATTATTAATTGTTAATATTTTTTTTCAGAAAAGAGGAAAAACCATCGAAGCCAAAGGAAAATATAAAATACCATGAGAGGACATTATTATCTTTTGAAAATGACATTAAAGATGAAGCCTTCAACACTTGCTTCCCGCAGAGGAAACCCAAACGGCGTAGAGAATTATTATGTGCGGTTACAAAGTGAGTACAGTTTTAATTTATTGCTGAACTAGGTTCCCAGGTTCCCTCCGCCTACTCTTATATGTGCGGAATTCAGAGTGAAGTTTAAAAAAAAATGTGGTTGAAATTAATTAAATTGAATGTTTATTTCAATTTTGTTTCACTGTTCTTATGTATTTTTTAAAACGGTTTTAACGATATACTGATCTATACTATTACTTTCATTTCTTTCCGTTCAATTGTTGTGCATGTTGTGTGGTGGAACTCAACGCCGTGATTTGCCTCGTTATCTGAGCGAGGATTTTTTTAAAAATTAGTATAAAAAAAATACATATACTCACAACATTATTACGATCTAACCATTAATTTGGCTAATGACTAATGTTAATTTAAGCCAGTTTTATACATAAAATACTACACTAAAAAGTGAGAGAGAGGAAAAGACCAAAAAAGAGAAGTCACAGACGCTTCGACTTGCCTATAAATCTTTACTATATATATAAATAATGTAAAAGATTTTTTAAATTTATCCTTTTATCTTAGGCCTCTTTCTCTTCAGACCTATCGTGGCGTGGAGGCACAAGTGTGTGACTGTAACCGACAGGTTGTAGGTTCGATCCCCACTCGAGGAAATGAAGTATTTAATATGTTTCATTTCTTTACTCTTGTAATAAGGCAAAAGGCGTTGAGTGCTGCCACTCAACGCGCAACGCCTCAAATACGGTGGAAAATGGGGAACGAAAGTGGAACTTAATACAAGGTTCCCAAGTACCCTGCCATGCCATGTGCGTTGATACAGCGTAAAACTGAAAACTTTCTCTCTCTCTTATTTACAGGAGGCCAGCCAGATATATTGATCCTATAACAAAACTACCATACCGAAGTGTTGATGCCTTCAGAATAATAAGGGAGGCGTACTGCCAACAGCTGGAAGCGAGGGGGGACAGAAATGACCCCAAGCTCACCGCCTGGCTGAAAGCGAGGAGGGCACATACTACTTCCTCTTATGTACAGATACATATTAAATGAGGTACATATATATGTATATAGTTAATATTTGTATATATAGATAGATAGTAATAAAAAATATATTTTTTAATTTGTATTAGAAATGATATGTTGATAGGTATTTTAGAATGAATTTATATATATATATATATATATATATATATATATATTGTCTGTATGTTTGTACGCGGTAAACTCAGAAACAACTAACCAGATTTAAATGCAGTTTTCACTAATATATTTTGGAAACGTTCCTTCAACAAATGTTTTAGTGTTTGTTTTATTTAAAACATTTGATTTGAATTTAAAATAGTTCAAATTTTCAAAATAGTTCAAAATTATTATATTTTTTTTTCATTTTGCTGAAATTATAGTTCTCAATGTCAATTGTCTTAAAAGTGATAACTTTATTAGAACAAGAAAGTAATTGAGATTGATAAATAAAATATAGTATTTCAAGTCTTTAGTAATTAATATAATTTGAGCAAAATATGATTTTATTATGAAATATTTATACAGAACTGTACATAATACAAATTAATTGAGAAATAAATATAAATATAAAAATACTGATTTTTGTTTTATTTTATGCGAAAAATTGCGATGTAAGAGATTGTTTATTTTCTTTTCTTGTTTCTTTCTTTTTTCTCTCTTTTTTCAATTGAAAATTGAAATAAAAAATGGCCTACTATTCTACTTTTATGTTTTACTATTAATTCATGACAAATTTAAAATTATTTCTGAGGCCTGTTGTGGCATAGGCGCACAAATTTCTTATTGTAAATGTGACATGTGAGTTGGGTCACCATTTGATGAAATAAAATATTTGATATTTTCTAATTGACTCATTTTTTCGCTCCGGTAACAAACAAAGCGCGGCGTTAAATTTTGCAATTCAATATGCACTGTCTCAAATTCAAAAATTGAGGAAGGGAGCGCAGTGTCTTAACACTATATTTCCAAGTTCCATCTTTCTACCCTATCATATGTGGTATACATCGGCGAGTACCTGAAAGAAAAATATATTTATTAATAAGGTATATATATATACCTTATTAAAAAATTGAACGAGTAAGAAAAACAACGATTAAAATTTGAGCACAATTTAAAATTATCGCAATATTTCTTCATGTTCTAGTATAAAATATTTAATAGGCGCCATGTCCTCTTATAAGCAGAAATGATATTAAATGAAAAATTGTTACTAAATGTGTGTCTAAGATTTGTATATGTGGGTAGTGTAAGTAAAATTTGTTTTCCTGCTTTTTCCTTTCATTCAGTTTCGGATTATTTTTTCAGTTTCACTCTGCATCCCACACATGGCAGGGTAGGCAGGGGAAACTTGGATACCTAGTGCTAAGTCACTACGTTCCACTTCCGTTCCCCACTTTCCGACGAATTTGAGACATTGCGTGTTGAATGGCGGAACTCAACGCCGCGTTTTACTATGTTACTAGAGCGAAGAAATGAAAACATTAAATATTGAAATTGAAAATATTAAATATTACTTTTTCTTGAGTGGGGATCGAAGCCGCAACCTGTCGTTTACAGTCTACCGTTTGTGCTGCTACGCCACGACAGGCCTCAACCTTTTCTTTATCAAATTTCTAACTATTATATAAATTATTTTTAAAAAAAAAATACATTCATCAATCATAAATTTTATTGTCAAATAAATAATTACAATGATAACTTAAATTAATATAAGATCCAATATCTGTACAAGCACTTGTACAACTTAGAAATACTATGTTATATGAATTTATTTTAAAATGTTATATGACATGAAAAATAAAAAAAAGGAAATATATTAAAGAAAAAAAACTAGGTACATAAAAAAACTGCTCAATAAATTCATTTATAAATCGGCCGTAAAAGTTGGATTTAGTCTTAGATCTGGCACACTATTTCTTCTCGGCTTCTTTTTTAACTCCTTTAATGTTATTAAGCCAGAAGCATTGGGGTCAAGCCTCGAATGATATTTGGACGGATCAGTTGTAGGTAAATATGGATATTCGCTCAGGTAAGTCTGCGCATTTTTTATTTTATTTTCATGCGCAAAGTCATTTAGCTGAGAAATTGCCATTTCGTACGAATTTAGATTACCATCAGCTACATTTTCCATAGATTTAAATGTTTCAAGAACAGCTTTTTTATGGGGTATTCCCCGCAAACTTCCCTGTCTACTCAATCTGCCTTCCATAACA
>DWMZ01006962.1:0-10057 GCA_018249855.1 Eueides tales michaeli
GCCAAACATTGACTGCGAAATTGCACTCACGCTGTGATGAAACTCTATCGTATTTCATTTTGACCGTAGCTCGTATAGCATTAGAGTGACTTTGCATGTTCTCGCTTATTGAGTTTTCTCAATCATTCTAGGTCTTTTGTTCTGAATTTTTGAATTAATAAGAAAAATATTTTCATAGCAAGAAACGTTGGTGGTGTTCTTCTTAGTTTTTTTAGCCTTACGGTGGAACTCAACGCCGCACTTTGCCTTGTTGCCAGAATGAAAAAAATTAAATAGTCAATATATCATTTCATCGAATTGGGATCGAACCAACAAACTATAGCGATTACCATTTGTAGGTATTTCTTCAGAAATATTTGAATGTATAGCAAAAATATAATAAATGGAAAAGGACTTTTGAAAAAGAAATATAAAAATTAAAAATAAGTAGTAGAAATAAAGGCCTGTCGTGGCGCGGCGGCACAAGTACAAGACTGTAACCGACAGGTTTAGTGTTCGATTCCCAGTCGAGGAAATGAAATATTTAATATCATCAATTTAAATATTTAATGTTTTCATTTCTTTGCTCTGGTAATAAGGCAAGACGCGGCGTTGAGCTCCGCCACTCAACACGCAATGCCTCAAATTTGGCGGTAAGTGGGCAACAGAAGAGGAACGGAGTGTCTTAACACTAGGTTCCCAGTTTCCTCTGCCTACCCTGCCATGTGCGGATTATGGGGTTCAATTCCCATATAGCAGATTTAATAATTATCATTTATCTGAAAAACGCCTTAAAAGTTTTCTCTTACTTAACAAGCTTCCGTTAACATCTATTGTTGTGTCATTTCAGTCAGCATTTGCTATAAATGTTTTATTGAAGGGTCTGAAATTTTATTTCACAATATTGATATTACAAAGTTATTATATATATTTCGGTAAGGATTTATACAAAATTGTAAAAAATACATTAATAGTAACCTGAAAAATTTAAATTAAGTATATTAAAATGGACACTGTGGCTCAATCTTTTTTTTTTCAATTTTATGTTATGAACATGACCACGTCACAGATAGACAGACAGACAAATCAATTAACTTTCGAATTTACCATACAAGTATGAATTGTTTAGAACAAGCGGGCAAGGCCGCGAACGGGTCGCTAGTTATTATAAGCCTGAAGACTTGATTTGGTTGATTGTGTTAAATGCAATTTAAAATAATTTTTCTGTTTGACAGTATATTAAAAGAGGATAGATATAGCCTGTATATTTTAATATAACCTACTGTGACAGCGGTAAGAGGTCTCTCGGGCACTGAACGTATGTCACGTGTCATACATAAATTTTAGTTACTTTTTTCCATTCAACCCAGCCGAAGCTCAATGTAGTAGATAAAAACATTTACAACATATAAATTCGACGGAAAGTTGAATTGAAGCATAACTCTACTTTATTAAATATAAGAAGGCCTTGATGCCAGCTTGTCCGTTCGATTCCTACTCGAAGAAATAAAACAATGAATATTTTCATTGTCTTCGCAACGTAACAAGGCAAAACGCGACGCTAAGTACCGTTACCTAGCACGCAATACCCTAATTTAGGTGCAAAGTTGGGAACGAAGCGTACGAACCTAAGGTTCCCAAGTTTCCACTACCTATCCTAGCATATGCGGAATATAGAGTGAAATTGAAAAAAAATATAAAAAATAAGTAGCACACGTGGCTTATTCATATTAATTAGATATAGACGTACATATATCTTTCGTAATTAGAGCCCGGTGTTACACCATCTGTCTTCAATTACTACAGGTTTAATTATCGTGAGAATTTCGATACCAATTTGTTTGAGGAGGATTTCCTCTGTCTAAGTTTATTTGTGATGGTTTTATATAGTTGTGATATTAATATTGATTTTAGAATTTTTCTAAATCAGTTTTAGATAGCCTAATGTTCTGGTCTGACATTTGTACTCATTCATTTTTCTGTCTTCACAAACTCTAAGAAATATGAATACACAAACATATACATAAAAAATTTAATATTTATTATGACTTTATTAGCTTCGCACTATATTAAACAATGGCGCATGGCTTAGTTGGTCAGAGAACTTGAACCGTTTCCAACAGTCGCGGATTCAAATCCTACTACTTAGAATTTTTTTATATGCTTTTAAATTTAGTAAATATATCATTTTCTAGAGTAGAAATTGAACCTACAACCTGGCACCCCTGTGCCACGATAGTATTATCGTGACTTAGGTTATTTTTTTTCCTCACACACAAGCGCACAAGCGTGTGACTGCAACCGATAGATTTTAAGTTCGATCCCCACTCGAGGAAATGAAATGTTTAATAATTAATGTTTCATTTCTTCGCTCTGGTAATAAGGCAAAAGCGCGGCGCGTTGAGTTCCGCCACTTAACACGCAATGCCTCAAAGTCGGCGGAAAGTGGGGAACAGGAGTGGAACGGAGTGTCTTAACACTAGGTTCCTAAGTTCCCTCTGTCTACCCTGCAATGTGCGGGATACAGCGTGAACCAGAAAAAAACAACAAATTTTAATACTGTCACGAGTAAGAATCGAATCCCCAATCCTTCAGCCTGATGCCACCCTCAGTTACACTTATTTATATATGAGAATTTTTTTTTTAAATATCGGCTTAAGCATTCATTATTGTCTTTTAGGGCCCGCATCAAGACAGGAGCTTAATTAAAGCAAATTGTAGACACGAGGCAAGGCGGTTGGTGTTTCATTACATTTTTTTTCTTTTGTTTGCACATTTATTACCTTAATAGTCTAGGTCCGGATATGGAGAGTAAAGAGGAAATATATATTTAAGCTTTTATTATGTTTTCGTCAATAAGTTCTTCTCTATCGTCCCCCTAGGGGGGAGAGGGGTGTCGGCATCAAGGCTAGAGCCCTCTTGCCGTAGGTGTCACTAGGCGCCTATCAATATAAGCACGGCTTTGGGGTTGGACTTTTGGGGGTCCTTTTGGTATATTACCTCGATGGTGAGGTTGGGAGTAGAGGGTATCCGGGTTATTATGTTGTATTCCCCATATAACAAAATAGGCAGAGTGATTGGGAACCTATTTTTAAAATACTCTATTCCTTACTTCCCGTCAACTTTACGCATTGCGTGTTGAATGATACAACTTAACGTTGCACTTTGGCACTCGAGTGAGGAAATGCGGGATAAAGCGTGAAACTAAAAAAGTAAATATTACATAAGGAATCCCTGAAAAAACTTGATATTCCAATTATTTTAATATATTTACATTAAATTGAGTTTAATCTTAACAGTTTTACTAAAATTGTATTTGTTAGTTTATTCTTTGTATAAAAAATGTCAGTGACTAATTTTATCTGTACGACCTATATGATGTCGGTCTTTAATTATTTATAATATTTTTTATCAAAAATGCTATTGTCTTCGTGCCGGTAATTTCGTGAAATGTTTTTTTTATAGCCAACGTACGTACATTTATATGATTATTTATATTCGTATTTCTAAAGTATAATAAAGCTGAAAATATTGTTGGAATAAATGTGAATTAAAAGAGGAAAGTGTGCAAATTATTTTTTAATAGTTTAAATTTAAATATTTAAAGTTTTCAAAACAAAGGGGTTGGGTTCCGCCTCACCACACGCCTATGCTTCAAATAGGGTGAAAAGTGATGAACGAAACGGAGGATCTTAACATTAGGTTCCCAATTTCCCTTTGTCTCCTGCCATTTGTGAGATACAGCGTGAAGCTCACTCACTCATGAGTGAAATGAGAATTTAGAAACCATTTTATATATAAAAATCAGTGTATTGCTGGAAAAAGGCAACTTTACTTTAATAAGATTACGTTAATCGTTACGATTGAATTCGACAGTCTGTATCTGCGTTCCACACTCTCTTAAACCTACGCTCTGTTGAAACATATATATTATAATTTACCCACGCGGACGAAGTTGCAGATAAAAGTTAGTGCAACATATAGTGACCGTAAAGTTAGTGCAACACATAGTGTAACCTAAAAATATATCGCCAAAGAAAGAAGATTCACACATCACCGCTATTCCGTCTTATTTTGTACATATCTAGATAAGTCTACGTATAATACTAAATTTAAAAACGTATAAAAATTTGAACGAAGCAGGATTTGAACCCGCGCCTCTTGGAATCCGTTCAAGCGCTCTGATCACTAAGCCGTTCGTTATCACCAAACTCCGTCGAAATTTTTATACGCTTGTTACAACTCATTTATGTTGTTAGCATCTCTGTAGGGAGATTTTTACAAATTTCCGCTACCCAAAAACAATTCGTTGTTTGGCAAAAGAGAGAATGCTAGTTATTAAATATTTTTACTATTTTTAAAGTGTTATTAAACACTTAGGAAAGAAAAATACTAAATTTAAAAATAAGTTGTAACAAGCGTAGAAAAAGTTTGACGGAGTTTGGTGAGACTGAATGGCTTAGTGGTCAGAACGCTTGGACGGATGCCAAGAGGCGCGGGTTTAAATCCTGCTTCGTTCAAATTTTTATATGTCTTTAAATTCAGTATTTTACTTTCCTAAGTGTGGAATAACACTTTAAAAATAATAATAATTGTACAAATAAGATAGTAATAATAATTGTTATTATTATTTACATACATATATAAGTTGAGAGGAGAACACGAAATGCCCGAAATTCGGTGGAAAGTGATAAACAGAACAGAGTGTCTTAACACTAGTATCTCAACTTCCCTCTACCTACCTCATCATACGCGGGATACGGCGTGAAGCAAAAAAAAATAAAAAATGTACATGCTTGTATTGAAGATCAATAAGTTTTTTAACCTGTAATATGAGCTTCATTCAATCTCTTCAACATTTTAAGCTATTGAAATCTGAAATTCAATACAATGCAAAAAAACATAGAGAACAAATAGTCAATAGTCACTTCAAATTATTTGTTCGAGCCACATAAAGTTCTGTCGTATCAAATTTCTTTTTCCCTTACCACGAGCTTTTGAATCAACGGAATTAAACTACTCTTAAATACATTGATAGTTTTGAAAGAAATTCGTTTATTATTTTCATATTAAAAGAAGTAATGGATTTTTAAAATTGTATGGAGATTTTTTGTAGAGCATTGACAGTGCCTATAGATTTTGCGTACCCATCCCGCAGGATCTCGGTCGAGTTGAGTGAACTATGCTAACCTAAATTGCTCACAATGCCATTATTGTTTTCTAAGCGAAGAAATTTTCTTTTGACTCTTTTTAACTGTGATACTCTATTGTAGAGATAGAGCGTACAGAAATTTGGCTTAGAAATTTTGTAGAGAATTGTTTCGGCGTATGTTTTATACAATAGTTATTCATATTTTGCAAAGTAAAGAGGAATAATATGATGATACAATTTTTTCGTTTTACTTTCAGTGTAATTTTATTGGGCCAATTAAAATATAAGGTTTTTTATGATCAGTGAAAATAACGGATTTACAGTTCAATAAAAGTAGATTACAGTTAATTTTTTTTTAGCTTCACACTGTATCCCGCACAAGGCAGGGTAGGCAGAGGGAACTCTGGAATCCAGTGTTAAGACACTAGGTTCCCGAGTTTATTATTATTTATATTATAAAATTGCGGGATAATGCGTGAAGCTAAAAAAACGCTTTAGTAAACAGTATCTTTAAATAAAAAAATAATTCAAAATATTTGAAACATTGGGAGTTGAATGATAGAACTAAAACACCGTCCGGTGTATTCGAGTCACAAATGCGTCAATAAAAACTAAATACAACTATGATGCTATATACTTATAAGAATAATTCAGATTATCAAACGTAAGACCACAACACTTATATAGTTATATAAGTAACGAGCTATGAAACCCTAAAACAAAATATCTAAAAGAAAAAGTCTTAACGTTTCCAATTTTACATCGTTTTCAAAAATATTCACGCCAGTTTAAATTAGCATGGTTTTATGGAAAAAAAGGAATTTTACCCCGTAAAATTCTTTAAAGTACAGGCATTTTTTGATTCTGGCAACGCTCCAGCGAGTCGGTGTCGTGAAAGTGACATCTGTCTGAACAGCCCTTGTAGTTTAAGCAACAAATGTTGATACTGGAGGGGAAGCAGTGATTCATTTATTTTATTTCTTGTTTTTTTTTATTGTTTTGTATGTAAACGAGCTTTTCTATTTACTGTATACTGGGGCACACAATATTCTTTATCTTATTATTATTGAAAATTGAAAAATTACAAAGAATATATGTAATATTAATGCTTTAAAGTGAAAAATGTAAATAATTCATTCATTTGCTTCACGATAAATCTCTATCCCCTTTTCTTGAGACACTGTGTTTTTAATTTTCTGCTGAATTTTTGAGACATTGCGTGGTGGCACGCAACACTGCGCTTTGTATCATTATCAAAATGAGGAAATGAAAATATTAAATATTTCATTTTCTCGAGTGTGAAATGAATTCACAACCATTCACGATTACAGTCGCTATATATACACACACACACACACACACATATATATATATATATATATATATATACTTTAAAATATATTTTTAAGAAACAAAGGAAAGCATTAAAATATTTATTTCTATAGTATTAACAGACAAAAGTATCGTCTAATTAAACCAGACTGACAAAAATTACGAACACATGGATCATTAAGTCTCAGTTCCCAATTATACTGCATATAAAATACGTTTTTAGTTTAAGTAAAAACATATGGAAGAATGTCACGGTAATGAGGGATGAATGTACGGGAATAGAACGATATAATTCATAAAGTAGTTTAGGATAATTATTTAAGATATTTTTTAAATTTATTATATCTCTTACAGAGGCCTGTGGTGGCGCAGAGGCACAAGCGTGTGGCTGCAACCGACAGGTTCTGGGTTCGATCCCCAGTCGAGGAAATGAAATATTTAATATTTTCAATTTAAATATTTAATGTTTAATTTCTTCGCTCTGGTAATAAGGCCAAGCGCGGCGTTGAGTTCCGCCACTAAACACGCAATGCCTCAATATCGGCGGAAAATGGGGAACGGAAGTGCAACGGAGTGTCTTAACACTAGGTTTCCGGTTTTCCTCTGCCTACCCTGCCTCGTGCGGAATACAGAGTGAAGCTAAAAAAAAATCTCTTACACAGCTGGCTCTGGTGGTAATTTTAAGTCCGACAGTTGCGATTTCAATTTCCGCTTGAAGTAATAATTTTGATTGCATTTCTTTGCTCTGAGAACGTAACGAGATATAGTGCGGCGTTGTGATCTACGGCTTAATACAAAAAATCTAATTATTAGTTAACAATTGCATCTAACTGCTTTATTTTAAAGGATGTTAAACGCTTACGCCGTAAGGACGGAAGTCACAAAAGGAACTCAAGCGGCGCAACCCAACGCCGCCATTTGTATCATTAATTTGATATTTACTAATTAAATATATTCTGTCCCTCGCCAGGAATTGAATGTACAACCATTAAATTAATAAAATGATATCAGCATTTCGATAGTGTAAATTTTTCGATATTTTCATAAAATTAGTTCTGACTTGCGACTGTTTTACATAAGAACATCCGTTTACAAATTAATACTCATTTAAACTGAATCACGAATTCATTTGTTGTCGATGCCAGTACACATGAAGTACGTTTCAAGGTTTACAATTTAGAAAATGGTCCAACATAAACGCTGTTGCGGTAAAAGTGTCCATAAAAATTATTATCGCTTTATATGAGATAAAATAATGTGTTAAATTTAAACATTAGGATTTAGTTTATTACTTAATCTAAAATTTTTCATTTTTTTTACATTTTTATTATTTTTTAAACACTTAGCCATACTTAGGAAAAATAATACTTATTTTGGAAGAGTACAAGAACTATATAACAACATAAAAGAAATTAACGAAAAACCAAATATATAACCAAGTATTTTGTTTTTCTACAATGAAAAAAGTAAAAACGGTAAAGCTTTGGGCTTGATATATTTTTTTCAACATTTGAAAATTATCGTGAGCATTTATTCTGATATTTTTTCTTGGCGCAGGCGTACAAGTGTGTGACTGTAAGCACGACAACTTTCAGGTTCGATTATAGTTTGGAGAAGTTGGATATTTAATACTTTCATTTCTTTGCTTTGGTAGCGAGGCAAAACGTTTCGCCATTCAACACTCAATACGTCAAGCATTAGCCGGAAAGTAGAGAATGGTACTATTATAATTTTAACGAAGTGTCTTATGATAACGTTCCCTGGTTTCCTTTGCCTACACAGCTATATGTGAAATACAGCCTAAACCTGAAACAATGTTTTCAGTTTTCAAGATATAGCCTGAAGTCAATCAATAAAAAAGCAAGAATTAAAAAAATATACAAAACTCTTTTTCTTACACTCTGTACCACGCCAACGCAACCTGATAGATGCGTCTCCAAGTATATCGGCTCTGAGATCAGCTTGAGATAATACATTCCATTTATTTATATAGTCTAAGCCATTTCTATAGTTGTTACGTATGTATTGTAGTTGAAATAGTACATTAATTTTATTTTATTGTCAAAGAAACAATGTAAACGTTGATAAATATCTTATTTCTATATAGAAAAATGTTAGTGATTAAAAATTCTAAGTTTGATTACAGTCTTCACGTTTTCCTCCTAAAATAGAGTTAGCAAAGGTCTAGTGTAAACCACTATTTTCCGTTTAATTTACAAGATATTTGATATAGAGTTGCGGAACCCAACGCCGTAATCTCAATCTCTTACACAGCTGGCTCTGGTGGTAATTTTGAGTTCGACAGTTGCGAATTCAATTTCCACTTGAAGTAATAATTTTGATTGCATTTCTTTGCTCTGATAACGAGATATAGTGCGGCGTTGTGATCTACGGCTTAATACAAAAAAATCTAATTATTAGTTAACAATTGCACCAAATCTAACTGCTTTATTTGCGGAACCCAACGCCGTATATAATTTACCAAATTGATAAAGGAAAGTGATTAAAGTATAATCGTACCGTCGAGTGAGATTTGAACCACTAAAAGTAAAAGAATACGCTAAGAGTAAAAAAAATATCGGTCAAATAAATCGGCCAAATGAATATATATATTTCTTTATCTATAAATTTTATCTTTTAAATATGTTCCTTCATGGTCCATGGGAAGTCTAGAAGTTAACTAGGTAGCCTAGAAATTTTGATTACGCTGCAAATTTCATACAAAATGCAGCAAAACGGAGGCATAAACGCTCATATCTTTTGATTGTGGTGACATAGAACTTTTTTTAATTCTATTCTGCAAAAGACCGCAGAACAGCATTTTTGACTTTAGTATATGCTTGATATGTCCACTAGATCTCAAGTTAAATGATCTTGACAAATAGATAAAAAGGCAAATAAATGATCTCTTATATATTTTCGCTTTTTACTTTTTGAGGAACCTTAAAAATATACAATATTCTAAAAGAAATATAACTTAAAGTAGTAGCGGAACTATCTATATTAAATATCTTACCAAGCATTATAAAAATTCAATTCTCTCTCAGCTTTACGCTGTATCCCGCACATGGCAGGGTAGGCAGAGGGAACTTAAATTGAAAATATTAAATATTTCATTTCCCCGTGTGGGAATCGAACCCGTAACCTATCGGTTACAGTCACACGTTTATGCCGCTGCGCCATGACATTCCTCAAAAACAAAATAAAAATAATTTAATTAAAAAAGAATCCTCTAAATAGGGTATGTACTACATCTATGACGTGAAATTAAACAAATGAAATCAATAAATGAGGCCCGTCGTGGCGCAGCGCCACAAGCGTGTGGCAGAACCGATAGGTTCTGGGTTTGATTCCCAGTCGAGGAAATGAAGTATTTAATATTTTAAATTTAATTATCAATGTTTCATTTCTTCGCTCTGGTAATAAGGCAAAGCGCGGCGTTGAGTTCCGCCACTCAACACGCAAGGCCTCGAATTCGGCGGAAAGTGGGGAACGGAAATGGAACGGAGTGTCTTAACACTAGGTTCCCTCTGCCTACCCTGCCTTGTGCGGGATACAGCGTAAAGCTATTTCAATTTCAAATCAATAAAACGT
>DWMZ01006963.1:0-10055 GCA_018249855.1 Eueides tales michaeli
CGACGAAGCCCTTTGGAAATTACTTGATTACTCCATTCACCTTTGCTCTATCACTTTGTACTGGATGTAAATATTTGACAAATTGTCAACAAAGATTTGAACCAAGTCTAATTTACACTGATTCAATAGATTTTTGGTTTATTTAATGAAACAAAGTAGCACAGCTTTGCTCTGTTAAGTTCATAAAAATTAAAGAAAAATACAGTTTCATGCTATATATAACCCCCGACGAAAAAAGGGGGGGTTAGAAGTTTTGTCTGTCTGACTGTCTGTCAGTGTAGCTCCTAAAGACTTTTATTTAATCGAAATCTTTGTTCATCCCAATGGTGCTTATCTGAGCTGTAAGCACTTTAAAAAGATGATACAGTAGTGTTAAGACACTCCGTTCCACATCCGTTCTCCACTTTCCGCCGAATTTGAAGCATTGCGTGTTGAGTGACGGAACTTAATGCCGCGCTTTGCCTAAATACCAGAGCAAAGAAATGAAACATTAAATATTTTAATTTGAAAATATTAAATATTTCATTTCCTCGAGTGGGGATCAAGCCCACAGTTACAGTTACAGTCATACGTTTGCGCCACTGCGCCACGACAAGCCTCAAATTAATTCGCAAAGTTGGCGCAAATATTTAATTAATGACCAAACGCAAAATTGAAAATATTTAATTTCTTCGGGATTGAATCCACAACCTGTCGCGTTTAAAATCAATTATTTATTAGTCTTCTTTTAATCGAAAATATATTTTGCACTGTTCACTCTGCATTAAAGACAGATATAATCTTCCAAAAATTTTACTTTGAAGAGATCTTGATTTTCTGTCTATCCCGATCGTAAAAATAAAAATAGTCTTTGAAAATTAGCTTAAATCCGAGTAGGAATTGAACCCACAATCCGTATGCTCGGTTAATCCACCTCTGAATATAGATAAGAGCACTATATTGCATATATAACAAGTGGGAAACGTGAAGTGGAACGGAGTGTCTTAACTCTAAGTTTCCAAGTTCTCTCTTTCTACCCTGCAGTGAAGCTATATATGTATGTACTATATATATTGCATCATGTTTTAAGGAAAAGTGAGTGGTAAGGGAGGATGGGGGGCACCGAGGTTGACCTTCGAAAGTACAGTCTCTGCGATACTGGAGGATGGTCACGTACAAGGCAAGAGGGTCCCCGGTATGAAGAGGTAGATAACAATGGAAGGAGCCAAAGTGGTATGCCGAGAGATTTTGGCTAGGGATACAGCGTGAAGCTAAGTTACGTATAATGAATGATAATGTAATTTGAAATTGCACGAAAACTAGCAGCTTAAATGTTTTACGACTGGAAGCTAAGCTTTGCCTTTAAATTTTATTACATTAAACCCATATCAAAATTTACAGTTGTCATCATAATATCGTATAATTCTCATATTATATTCCGCCATTCAAGATAATAGGAACGAAATTAGGACAAACAGCGGAGTACGGTATCTCTAGCTCTCTAGCTAGCTTTTTGTCATGGTGAAGGGAAACCAAGTATAGGTTTCCCTTCATCATGAAATAAGGATTGGGACTGAAAAACAAATATGATTTTCTTTCTAAGCTTCACGCTGTAATCGGCACATAGCCTACACTACGCAGAAGGAACTTGGAAATCTAGTGTTTAGATATTCCGTTCGGTTCCCCACTTTCCACTGAACTTGAGGTATTGCGTGTTGGGTAGTTCAATATAACTCAATGCCGCGCTTTACCAGAGCGGAGAAATGAAAACATTAAATATTCAAATTGAAATATCAAAAATTTCATTTCCTCGAATAGGTATCGAACCCACAACCTTTCACCTGAACACGCCAGTCAAAAGCTAGCGACCCTGCGCTACGACAGGCCACACTAATTATTTACCCTAGTCAAGAAACCATTTTCTGCCCGGACTTCTCTTGAATGAAGGCAAGAAGTTATCAACAATTTATGTCGTAAACTTGAGTCATCATTGAGATTTTCCAAACATTTGGATAGAAGGCGCCTTCGGAGATAAGACGTAGGACGATTAAAGCGTCTGCCCATTAATTAAATATTTGCGCCAACTTTGCGAATTTATCTATACATATAAATAAAATTGAAGTGTCTGTCTGTTATATTAAATAACTTAATTTTTCCAAGTGCATTTGAGGCCTGGCGTGGCGCAGCGGCAGACTGTAAACAACAGGTTGTGGGTTCGGTCTCCACTCGAGGAAATAGAATATGTTATATATTAAATTAAAATATTTAATATTTTGGTTTTGGCGCTCTTGTAAAAACGAAAAACGCGGCGTTGAGATCCGCCGCTCACTCACACGCAATGCCTTAAATTCGGCGGAAAGAGAAAAGTGGAATGAGATATTCTAACACTAGGTTCCCAAGTTCCCTCTGCCTACCTTGTCTAAATGTACTTAAACCTAAAATGTATTTAGCGTATTGTCGCGAAAATCAAAGATCTTGTAATAAAATAAAAAAAAAAATCAAAAACAAATATTCTTTATTCAATTAGGTCATTTCAAGCACTTTTGAATCGTCAAGTTACATAGGAATGGGTGTAATGTCAGTCTTATAGGAAGCTACCACCGGCTCAGAAGGCAGGTCTGTTGAGAAGAGCCGACAAGAAACTCAACAGTTGCTCTTTTCAAAATATCTATTAAAGAAAATATATAACATAGTTACCTGCCTGAGTGAGTACCAACAGCATTTAATCCCACGCATTCTTATCATGGTATGGTATACTTGAATTGAATAATATGCTTTGCCCAACAATATATTTTTAACTTTTACTTTAAATTTTTGAAGTAGCAAATCTAATATTACTTGTGGAATTTTATTAAAAATACGTGTACCATGTTCCATAAAAGACATACTATTTGCCCGAACTGCTCTTTTTTGAATTTTAAAAATAGAATATTACTTTGGGGCATTGCTGCAGATATCGAATATCTGAAGCATTGCCCCAAAGTAATATTCCGTAGGACAATATCATATGAAAATAGCTAAAGTAAACTAGCCGTGCAGTATCAACATCCGTAAGCTGCCTTACTTTTCTAACAGCGTATGCAGCGGAGCTCAGTCTGCCCGCGAGAGATAGATAGGGCACCATTGCAGTTTCAAATCTAGGGATAGTCCCAAGAATGCCGCACTATCACAAAAATAGAGAGATTTTTATTATCAACGTTTAAATTTAGGTTCGCTTTCACGTCATCATAGTTGTCTTTATTACGGTCTACTTTAAAAATTAACGAAGTATCATCAGCAAATAATACCACATCGTATAAATTATTAACGCAAAAGGGGACCTCCATTTATGTAAATTAAATACAAAAGAGGCCCTAGAACCAATACTTGTGGGACACTCATCCGCAGAAAAAGAAAGCTACCGGAAGACTTTACATTATTTAGAGTAACGTGCTGAATCCTGTTTGTCAGGTACGAAGCGAAGTAATGAGATCACGAGCACTGCCTTTGACTCCATAATGGTTATGTTTACGTAATAACATATCGTGGTCTACGCATTTAAAAGCCGACAGATCACAAAATACTGCGACCGCATATTGTAAATTCTCCCAAATGTTATAAATGCAATTAAGAATGCCAACTCCCGCATCTGTTGTAGATCCGCATCTAGTAAAACCATACTGTGCATTATTAAAGTCTGTCTATTCAAAATACACAGATAATTGATTAAAAATTATTTTTTGCAAAAATTTTACTTAACGATGGCAACACAGATACCGATCTATAATTGCTAGGATCACTATTTTCTCCGTTCTTAAACAATGGTACTACTTTAGTGTTTTTCATGAGGTCAGTAACTTAACAGATATACACTTATAGATCAACAGTTTTTTTTACATTAACACTTTTAAAAGATTTAATAGTTTTCTCTGGTGTTACATAAAATAAACATAAAATTAGTGGTAAATAAAGTAAGAAGATCAATTTTTAGTATTTATGAAACGGATAATAATAACTCAGACGGACTAACATATCGATATTTTGTGACGAACGTGACCTGGCTCGTAAAGAAAACCGTAAAACATTTATCTTATAATCAGATCGTCTACAGCTTGCTTTTATATGTTATAAGCAATGTAATAAATAATAAATAGATATATTTTTTCAGCTTCACGCTTTACCCCACATATAGCAGTGTAAGTAGCGGGAATAGTAGCGTTCTCCACTTTCCACCGCCGATGATTGATGCCACTCTTTGCCTTTCTATCAGAGCCAAGAAATAAATATATTAAATTCCTCATTTGAAAAAAAAAATAATATTTCATATCTTCGAGAGATATCCTCGAGCATAGTCACACGCTTTCGCTTCTGCGCCACGATAGTCCTATAAATACAGATAAAATACTGATTGTCAAAATAAATCTTCTATAGAGCAGTTGCGCTGTTTCTAAAAAAGTGTATACAAACATATGGATCCTAAAAATGAAATAAATTACTTTCTCGCTCTAAACCAAAGCTCGGCGTTGAGTTCCGCTCGCTCCTCACGCAGTGTTTGGAAAATCGGTATGTGGTAACGAAGTTTCTTAATAATACTAAATTTAAAAACGAATAAAAATTTGAACAAAGCAGGATTTGAACCCGCACCTCTTGGGATCTGTCCGAGAGGCGCGGGTTCAAATCCTGCTTCGTTCAAATTTTTATACGTTTTTAAATTTAGTATTTTTGTTTCCTAAGTGTGGAATAACACATTAAAAATAGTAAAAATGTCTTAATAATGTTTCCTTTCCCTATCCTGACATATGCGTGATACAGCGTGAAACTGTGTAAATAGAACGTTATTAGGTATTGATTCTTATTTAAACACTGCTATGTGACAAAAGTTGACGTAATATTGCAGGCTGATGATTTTGGTTGAATAGATATTGTTGACCCAAATCTATTATACTGCCAACGATGGCAAATATCTTTGTATATGTATATATACGTATACACGTTTCACATACATAGAATTTACTTAGCAGGATTTCACGTTTGGTACATTAGTCTATAAAGGCGATTCAGAAGAATGATATCTTTAATTTCCAGCTTCACGCTACATCCCACGCATTGCAGGGTCAGCAGATCTTGTTATCAGAGCAATGAAATAAAAACATAAAATATTTAATTTGAGCCCATAACCTGATTTCTTGCACATAGTTGAAGGAGCCTGGGTACCCAGGTTCCCTCTGCTATTCCCAGGTTCCCTCTGCTGTACCTAGGTTCCTTTTGCTAATTATACAACTCTTTTGTTATCAATTGACTATCGCAAGGAGAAAAATACGCGGCGTTGGAAGGCATTATGTAATTTCAGAATTTTTAGATCAACAGTCTTGGAATTTGTATTTTAGTCGTAAAAAAAGATAAGAATGTTTATAGTTATAATCTATAAAAACTTGTAAAATTTTATAAAAATAAAATTTTTATGAGGCCTTTCGTGCCGCTGAAGCACAACCGTGCGACTGTAAGCGTGACAGGTGGTTGGTATGATCACCACTCGAGGAAACGCAATATTTATTATTATCATTTTATCGCTCTGGTAACAAAGCAAATCGCAGTACTGAGTTCCACCTCTTATTACGCAAAACTTCAAATTTGGCGAAAAATGGGGGACGAAACGGAGTGTTTTAACACTATGTTTCTAAGTTCAACCTACCTCTGTCTACTCTGTCATGTGCGTTATACAATGGAAAGCTGAAAAAAAATACTACTGGTAGGAAATTCAATAGAAGAATAAAAGTAACGTCAGAAATGGTAATTTCAAACTTTCTAAGGAAGTATAGTATCCGGAAAGACGTCTTTCTCGTGGAATATATATTGCTCCTCGCATAAGTACACACCACACTCCGTACATTGAAACTCGCTTAATATATTCAATTTACATATTCCGATCGTTGCCAAATTTTACAAGAGGACACGTGCGATCTCCGCACTTTCTTTTGTTGAATTCACTTTGGATTATTGTCAAGTAGCTCATAATGTGAAGCCCTTGTACATACAGCGTCAGATGGAAAAAACAATCGTTGTGGATTCCATTTCTACTCGGAAAAAATGATTAATATGAATGGTTCTCATAATACCGTTTTGATCATTAAAATGTCAAACTGTAAATAATTGATTAAAAAAAATAGATATCCCGTTCAGTTTCTTGCGCCGGTTCTTGTCAGGTCTGAGGCAGCAACTTTTGTGAACTGATGGTTTATTGTTTGATTTTCAAAAATGAAGCTTCTAACTTCTTATTTTGAATAAAATATTTGAATTTGAATTTGAAAAAATGTTGTAGACTATACGCGGCATTGGCTATTCATAATGTCTCGAAAATTGAGTGGAAAATATGGAACGGAGGATAATTTCTTATCTAGTTTTCTATTTTCTACGAACTTTATATAAACTAAATATAGTTTTTACGAAGTTTGAAGTTATACTTCAGCTATATTGAAAATGCAATACACTGCATCTACTGTAGTACCAGTAAATATTGTTTTTCCTCGTTTTATTGCACGCGTGTCGTGCCCTTAATAACTTTTACTGTGTAGATCACGTACACAGTCTTTATAGATCTTTGTGTGTGTTTGTGTTTATGTGTATGTGTATTTTAATAAGAGGACTGTCGAAACGCAGAGGTACAAGCGTGTGACTGTAAACGGAGGGTTGTGGATTTAGTTTTCCACTCGAGAAAATGAAATACTTAATATTTTATTGCACGCGTGTCCTGCCCTTAATAACTTGTACTGTGTGGATCACGTACACAGTCTTTATAGATCTTTGTGTGTGTTTGTGTTTATGTGTATGTGTATTTTAATAAGAGGACTGTCGAAACGCAGAGGTACAAGCGTGTGACCGTAAACGGAGGGTTGTGGATTTAGTTTTCCATTCGAGAAAATGAAATACTTAATATTTTATAACAAGGCGGCGTTGAGTTCCGCCACTCAACACGCAATGCCTCAAATTTGGCGAAAAGTGGAATGAGCCTTTCCTGCCATATGTGGGATACAGTGTGAAGCTGAGCTGAACTGAGTATTTTAATAAAATACATAATGCTATAATGCATTTTTTAAAGTAAAATATCATACATAAGTGATGCTTTTACTAATTAATTTCATTTTTTTACTGTTCTATCCTATATATAGCAGGGTAGGCAGAGGAAACCTGGGGACCTAGCGTTAAGACAGTTCGTTCTCCAACAAGATCTTTTTTTTATGGAAAAGTTATGGGAAACGAGCGTACGGGTCACCTGATGGTAAGTGATCACCGCCGACCACGGCCCCGTGTAGCACCGGAGGAGCTACAGGAGCGTTACCGGTCTACAAGGGCCTCGCATTACCCAATGCGAAACTCAGTGAACAAAGCCAGTACTTAACGCCGGTTTTTTTTATGGAAAAGACATGGCAAACGAACGTACGGGTCACCTGATGGTAAGTGATTACCGCCGACCACGGCCCCGTGTAGCACCAGAGGAGCTACAGGAGCGTTACCGGTCTACAAGGGCCTCGCATTACCCAATGCGAAACGCAGTGACCAAAGCCACTACTTAACGCCGGTCTTAAATACCGTGGGTGGTAATAATCCGGTCGAGTCTTCCCATGCGTGTTGACATTGCTGACAACGTGACTCTCCCACACGTACTTTAGTCGCCTCTTACGACACCATCAGTACCAGTTTGATCCTATTCTAAGCCGGAATCGCTCGGCTGAATACTGTCGTTCCCCACTTTCTGCCTAATTTTTAAAGTATTGCACGATGACACTCAACGCCACGCTGTGAAATGTTACCGCAAATGAAAATGTTAAATATTTAATTTTCCTGGAGTGAGAGTTGAACCCGCACCCGACGCGTGCTCGTTGGACACTAGTTCTCCTGCACCATGACAGCTCGCCGCGACAGAAATTTTCAGTGGTGTACACAGAATAATACACAGTAGATCTGCCGCCTGAGTTTAAGACACTATTGAATTTAAAACAGTGCGGAACTCAACGCTGCGTAATATGGTTTCAGTTTTCGTCATTCATTCCCTCGGATGGAAGTCGAGTTAGTAAGACATATATGTATTATTACAATTTATCATTTTTAAACAAAAGAAATTAATATGAAATTAAAAAAAATAGACATTATGTCGTTAATTTATGATTCAAAAATATAAAGCTATTTATAAAACGTCAAAATTTTAATGAAAAACACAAGAAATACTCTCAAGAGATTCTTATTAAGAGTTTCCTTTAGCTCTTTTCTGTTTTAAATGAAGAGCTGGGGAGATATTAATTAAGTACATTATGTTTGTGTGTAGTATGATAATAAGGCATTTGAACAAGTTGTATGTTTGAATTCTTATTTTAAACAATCGGTTGGGTTGGTTTCGGGTGTTTCGTACCAATTTCAGGATTGTACGTCAACGGGGAGTACGACTTACGACGTATGAACGCAAACTTAACTTTGTCAACTTATGTTTGCGGTCGTACACACGCAAATTTGTAATGTTTTTTTCTATCAAATATATAATTCTATTGTTTTCTAAATTTCTTACCTAACCTGGTTTCACGGGATTGAAGGGGCACAGGGAAATTTCAGCAAAAACAAAGTATAAATGTTCAATAATTTTGATTCCATTGACTTTGAAGTTTAATGTTTTCTGTGCTCAAGCTAACTATATAATATTATACTAAATTTAAAAACGTATAAAAATTTGAACGAAGCAGGATTTGAACCCGCGCCTCTTAGAATCCGTCCAAGCGCTCTGACCACTAAGCCATTCGTTCTCACCAAGCTCCGTCGAAATTTTTATACGCTTGTTACAACTTATTTATGTTGTAAGCATCTCTGTAGGGAGATTTTTACAAATTTCCGCTACCCAAAGACAATTCGTTAGAATTATCGTTTGGCAAGAGAGAAGAATAACACTTTAAAAATAATAAAAATATATAATATTATACTAATTTCAGCTTCACACACCTATGTGATCTTCAGACACATACAGCTATCAACAAAGGTACCCTAAAAAAGTGCTAATTTTTCATGTTGATGTACGGACTCCTTAAAAAACTTATTTATAGTGATTTGCCACTAATTCTCTAAAATAAAAGTGGATGAAAAAACCTCATCTATGTACTTAAGTGTAACAAGTTCATTCAACAAAATAAATTACAGCGAGCGATATATCAGAGCGCAAGTCATATAACTCCCGTGGGCCTGCCATTACCATCTGTCGTGTGACACGGTGAAGGATTTCCCCTTTTATTATGTCGCAACGCCACTTTTTTTGACTCGTAATTTTGGCAAAATGACCATCTTTATTGGAATGATTTTAACTTATTATATTAAATTACAGACTAGGTTTTGTTATCTACCTTCGCTATTGCTCCATAAATGGAAATGGAAATTATTTGAAGATATTCGCTACTTAAATTATAATAATAAATAATGATGAAACTTTAACTTAATTCCATACAATATGCATATTGATTACATTTAAAACAATAATTAGCATTTGGTAACCAAATTATGAATTAATTTAGTTTTTAATATATTATTTTTATGTGGGTATGGACCATCGGGTAAAAGGCTCATTCCATCGTTCTTTATTTCCAGAAAATGGAAATTATTAAGAGTTATATATGACACATGAGATATCCTAACGGCACTGGTAGCAGCTTTCATTTAAAAGATTAACTATAGATGATACACAAAAACAACTTCCTTTTGTTTAAATTAAAAAAAACATACAGTTATATTTAAATCGGTTCATAAATAAAAAAGTAATGTCAATTTAAAATATTTTGTTCGATAAAATTGCTACAATTTTTTATCCATTTAACTGAAATTTTAGTTGTCAAAGTAAAGATATTATTTTAAAAGTGATATCTTTATTAGAACAAGAAAGCAATTGAGATTATTGAATAATATAGTGTAATTCAAGCGGGTGAAGCCGCGGGCAGGTCTAGTTATACAATATATATATATATATATATATATATATATATATATATATATATATATATATATATATATATATATATATATATATATATATATATATATATATATATATATATATATATATATATATA
>DWMZ01006964.1:0-10054 GCA_018249855.1 Eueides tales michaeli
ATATATATATATATATATATATATATATATATATATATATATATATATATATATATATATATATATATATATATATATATATATATATATATATATATATATATATATATATATATATACATATCAATTTATTCTACTATTATTGCGATATACATCAATTTATTCTGCTATTATGGTGCAGTAACATATTAACTTGTGACAAGACAAAACGCGGCGTTGAGTTCCGCCAGTCCAGACACAATGACTTAAATGAATAGTTATGTCTGAGACAAAGTCTGAATCTTTTAATAACGTCTTCTTATCTTATAAGTAACGCCGCTACCGCTAACGATTTCGTACACAGCATACGCGTCGTTGAGATAACTTTGTAATGTTCATGTTCATAAAAGGGATTTTGCGTGTCGCTCTTTCCCATAATACGACAATATTATGTATTTTGAGGCATGTCGTGGCTCAGAGGCAAACGTGCGACTGTAAACGCGACAGGTAGTGGGTTCGAGGATCAAATTTATGGAAATAAATAATTGCGGCATTGAATTCCACTACTAAACACTGGAAGGATGAATGAACGAATCACACTGAACGACAACGTTACTCATAGTATATCTTATAAATAATCGGCTTTGTACAGAAATGTATGATAATATTGGTAGTATATCTTAGTAGTATTGGACTTCTGACAGTTTGATGGAAGGGCGGAGAAACGGATGACAAATACTCAGTAGCTATATATAGTGTACATAGGTATATTAGAGTTTCGACGACGCACGAGGTGGTTTTATACTTCGTTCGCACATACTGAAACACGGCGTTAAACACCGACATTTAAAATGTAGGTTCTCACAGAAGCTTACGAACACACTAGGAGAGGTGCCGTTATCCCATTCTCTATGGGAAGAGTATTTAGTAACAATGTGAGACACTCAATATCATAAATCTACCTGAAAAATGAGGATTTAAACCTAGGATCCTAACACTAGATTATCAAGATCCCGCTGCCTACCCTACCATGTGGATATAGCGTGAAGCTAAAAAATATAATTATATATGCATATATATGTATGTATATATATACAAAGGATATTTAATGAAACGGGTACTCTAAATTATTCCTAGGATTAACGCGTTACGTTCAGTCGTTGATTACCGTTGTAACTCATTAAGTGAGAATTACCAATACATTATTAAAATTTAAATAATAAAACACTAAAGCTTTTGCTATTACATACATACATTAGTATTTTTTACGTTTTTTTAAATTTACTATTTTTTACGTTTATTTAAATTACGTTCGTTATAAAGCGACGCCTGCACCAGATAATTCATATTCTCCAGATATGATGTCAATAATAGACTAATTAAACATACAAAGTCTCAATTAAATAACTCAAATACTTTAGATTTTATTGATATCTAAAATACGTCGAGTTCGTCACTGACACACTGATGATCATCAAAATGTTTGGCAACTTCCCGACGTGCTAGAAAGCTGAAATTTGGTATGTAAACTAAGTTTAGTATACAACCAACAAAAATATTCATAAACTTATAACTTTCACCCCTCATCACCTAAAATAGGGGGTGGACGTTTATATGAGACAAAATGTTAGGGTACTTCCTGAAGTGCTAGAAAGCCGAATTTGGTATGTGAACAAAGTTCAGTATACGAAAAACACCTTATTAATCAAATTATTCAATACTAGATTAATATTAATAACTATAACTTCTCAATCCGTAATTATAAGTAAGTAATGTGAGTATGCAAGAAGAGTCTTATAAGAATAATTTAGTTTTATTGATGGGATTAGGATGTATTTCTTGCTTATCAGCAGATTTGCAAGTCCTAATTCCATTCTAAAAAAGAATAAAAAAATATACACTAAAACACTGCCTAGCAACTTACAAAAAGAACTGAAATCCCACCAAAAACATTTCATGTAAAATGTTGCCAAGGCCAGGTTTGCCCCATCAAAAAGATGTCAGATCTCATGTAGAGACAAGATTCTGAATCTAAACGTCCTAACTCTATCGACCCAAACTTCACAAATTCTCCATATCAGTAAAAATGTATGGCTTGTACTAAATTTTGAAAACGTATAAAAATTTGAACGAAGCAGTATATGGACCTGCGCCTCTTGGAATCCGTCCAAGAGGCGCAGGTTCAAATCCTGATTCGTGGAATAACACTTTAAAAATAGTAAAAATATGTATAGCTTGGCTGTTTTGATATCTACATCAGAAAATAAATGTTTACATCACCTGCACAACGGTAGCAAAACGGTGAAGCAGTACATTTTACATGAAATGTTTTTGGTGGGTATGCTTATTAGAAAAAATAGAGTTCAATATAAATGTATATGAACCATGAAATAGCTCTTCCAATTTTGTGTTTACTACGTAAATCAAAATCACCCACTGGATGTACCGTCGGGGACTATCCTAAAATATTGTGTGAAATTTATTAAGGAATTTATTTATCGTCTTAAATAAATAGACTATATTATTATACAGACTATATCTGAGGTATTGTGACAGTGATATCATGTTCAAATGATACAATGTGAGAACCATGGGCGCAGGTTCGATTCCACTTGATGGTATGATTGATTCACGCTGTATCTAATATATGGCAGTGTAGGTAGAAGAAACATAGTATTAAGACACTCCGTACCTCAGGTATCGTCCAGCTTTCCAAACATTGAATATTGACTGGCGGAACTCAACGCTGCGCTTTTTAAGTGGCAATTGAACCCACGAATTACAGCTTACAGGGCCTAAGACATTTAAAATTCACGACGGCCAATAATGATTAATTTTAATATTTCTCTTTGTTCCCTATTCGCTAAGACAAACACTTAACGTGGGACTTTTACAATGTACGCTGATGAGTAAAAGTAGAAAAAATATCTGTTTTCATCCACAATAAAATATAACAAAATGTAAAACCTTTCATGGCGCAGTAACCGCAACAGGTCGTGTGTTCGCTCCCCACTCATTGAAATAAAATGTTTTATAATTAATCGACACAAAATCGTGGCGTTAAGATCCGCAACTCAACACGCCATGTCTCAAAACCGACAGAAAATAGAAAACGGAAAGAAATGTCTTAATACTAAGTTCCCAAGCTCCCTCTTTCTACCCTGTCATGTGTGGAATACAGCGTATAGCTAAAAAAGTCTCCTACAACAATATGATAGGCACTTTAATCTTACAAAGTATAATAAACCTGCAAGAAACTTCAGTCTTATATAATATTTAATTTAACGTAATTTTCATATCTAAATAGAGGTTTCTAAGTAAACTTCTAACTATTACGTCTCTCGAATAACGATTACAAAAGTCCAAAGTACTGTAATCTCAGCAAGGCTTAGGTATTTTTCTTCTTATAATCCTGTGACTTCGCTTATCTAAATATGTTTGATGAGGGTCGGTACAAATATATGCTAATATATTTTGTATTGTTGAGGTCTAGTTACATTGTTGGGGCACAATCTAAGATATATATTTGACTGAACTCAATGGTTGTCGCTTCAAATCTAACTTTTATGTCATTTATTATTTTTTTTACGTTTTCAAAACGAATCCTTGAAGTATTAAATAATTGTTTGAAAATGTTATTACTCGCTGATAAAAGATTAATTAGAGAGCTATGCTTGCTTTTATTATATAGAGAGCTTTGTTTCTCTTTCTCTAGTGGGAATCGAACCTACAACATGTCACGTGTACACGTCGCACGCTTGTACCCGGTACTGACCTAACCTCAAACTGTATTGAATCTCACTCACTTTAATAGAATATATATCAGTATGTAATATTGTGATGTGTAATAATACACGTAAAATTTTAAACTTTAATCACTATTATGTAACACTAAAAATCTATACTTTTATTCAAGAATACAATTCAAGACCTACAAACTAATGACCTTCTCTCGCCTAGTCTAGACCGAGACTATAACAAACAGAATCCTTATACCATAATAAGAATGAAAATAACCTGCCTTATATTCCGTTGATAATCTGACATCTAGTAGAGACCGGCTCAGTACTTCATCCCTACACAAAGTACGATACGTGGTGTGCGTTTATTATAACGTATATTGTAATAAATATCGTTTTAGAGATTATGTATAGATAAAACTTTTGTTATTACTGTGACACCCTCCAAGTATAATGGAACACTGAATAATATAAACATGAAGGTTCTAGGTTCGATTCTCGCTGGTGATTATTTTTCTTACTTTTCTAAATTGCTTATTATACTTTATTGAAAACACAAAAGAAATCTACAATAAATTATAAATATAGCTTTTTATTTCACAAGAAGGGTTCGAACATGAATACATAGAGTCTTGCTGTAATGTGATAGTTCTTGGTTCGATACCCGTTAGAAGGAGTAAAGTATTTTCAATAATTACTTTTAGTTTACAACTCACGAACACGCGTAAACTTAAATAAATAACACTGAACTACAATGTCATTGTATTTCATAAATAATCGGTTTTGTATAGAAATGTATGACAATATTGATAGTTTACCAAAGAGATATTGGACTTTTGACAGTGACTTCTGATGGAACGGCGGAGAAACGGATAACAAAGATGCAGGAGGTATCTATTAGAGCTTCGATGAGAATTTTTAAAACTACACTCCGACCCTCACGTTGGTCCTGGCCTGTACTAACTGAATTACACGGCATTAAACATTGTCATAGAATGTAGGGTCATATCGAAATTAATAAAAACACTACAATAGGAATTCTCTACGTAAAGACGATAAAGGCGTTTTTTTAGCTTCACATTGTATTCCACACATGGCAGGGTAGGCGTAGGGAACATGGGAACCTAGTGTTAAGATACTCCGTTACGTTCCCTTTTTGCTAAATTGAAGGTAACGAGCGTTAACTGGCAGAACACAACGCCACATTTTGCCTTGTTACCACAGTGTCGTTTTAAAATTAATAATAATGCATGTAGCAGTAAAAGCTTTAATAATTTATTATTTAAACTCCAATAATGTATTTGTAATTCTCACTTAATGCGTCACGACGGTAATCTACGAATGAACGTAACACGTTAATCTATGAATAATTCAGAGCACCTGTTTCATTAAATATCCTTTGTATATACATAAATGTGTAAAGAATTATACATTTGTTTTTAGCTTTACGCTGTATTCCTCACATAATAGAATAGACAGCGGTAACTTGGTGATCTAGTGTTAGGACACACTAAGTGTCGTTCCCGACCTCAGCAGCATTTGAGACATTGCGTGTTGCGTGGCGGAACTAAACACTGCGCATTTTGTAATTTATTCAGAACAATTAAGATCATAAAGTTCTTGTATTAATGTAACAACTTATAATAGCTTTAGTTTCACTTTAATCTGATAGCTTAAATATATATTATCTAACTGTTAAATATTGTCATGTGTTCAAATCCTATAGGATTTAAACTGCTCAGTTAGAAAAAATGCGGCATTAAGTTCCGACACTCAACATGCAGTAATATCTTAGTTTCGAGTAAACAGTGGTGTATGGTGTGTCTGGCAGTGTGACGTTTACAGTCACACGCTTGTACCTCACAAGCGTGTGACTGTAGACACGGCAGATTGTGGATTCTATCTCCCCTCAAGTAAATAAAACATTTAAAATTTTAATTGGGAAAAAAATATATTTATGTGAACGGAGTGTCTCAACACAAGACCACCAAGTCCCCTTTGTGCAGGTCGCCGCCAGGAGCAGGATGCTGCGTGAAGTTACAAAAAAAAAGTATACTAATGTGTCTCCGAAATGGAAATCGAACCCACTATTAACGCGTATACACCTCTATTTATTTTAGTTTTTTTTTCGTGTAAGTTGTAGTTTATTTAATTTGTATGTTTTTAAGATAATTAAGAATATTACCGTCATTTCCTCTTTTTTTCTAAAGTTGTATTGATTTCAGATCCCGAGGAAACTTATGTGTAACTAACTTTTACTTATTGTACTTATTAATAGACGTCGTAAACAAGAGAGTGTAAACGCGACTGGTTGTGGGTTCGATCCCCACTAAAACAATGAAATATTGAATATTTTCAAATTAAGGGAACGAAATGGGGTGCATTAATACAAGGTTCCCAAGTTACTTCTATCTACGCTAAATAAAACGCCTTTCTAAGTTTATATATTTTAAGTCTTCTTTGTAATTGTTAGTCAAGTATCTTATTTGTATTTATTTGTTCTTGATGATTTTCTTTACTTTTTTTTAACGGAAACTTAGTTGAGTTACTTAATATATTGTATAATTTCTATGTACGTTGCATTTGTGAACAATGTTTCGCATTTGTTTTTCTAATAAAGATAAAATAAAAATATATGACTTTCCCCTAGAAATGGAACTTTCCATTTTACATCCTAAAATTTAAGTAAACAGTGTAATGGGCAGTAGTATAGGTAGTATAAATCTAAATAATTGTCTTTCATTCAGTTTAACAAGTCTAATGTCAAGCTTGTAGTTGTCCGTAATTTGCGGTCTCGTATGGTACTATATATTCTTACTTTTTGAAGTACAGTTATTGCAGTTCAATCTTAATAGAATCAGAATGAAAATACTATACAGATAGTATTTAGGTGATTGTGCTTTCTTAGTTCATTGCCTCTCAACTACTTCCGTTAGTGAGTTTATATGAGGTACATGTTGTTGGTATTCTAACCTTCATGTACGAATTTGCACAATACATATTTATATTAAAGGATCAGTCTTTTACTGTAAGTTATTTATCTTTATAGCAAAACTATGTGAAGGAAATATAATTTTATACAAAAAATCCTTCACTTCATATAATTTTATATAAATTAATTATAATAGTATCTCTTTGTCCAAAGGCTATAATTAAAATATTTTTATAACTTCTAGTCTTTTACAAATTTAAAGTACAGTACTATTTCAGTAAAATACAAATCAGTATTTAATATTTGACAAATCCTTGTTAGTAACTTATCCTTATCATTGAGTTACAATCCTCTTATCTCCGTCTACAGTCATCATCAACGCATCGTCTAATGACGGCAAATGACCCGTCACCACTTTACGAGTGTCAAAATAAAATCCATCACAGAAACCAGGCGTCATATTATCAAAACAGAAAATCGACAAAGTATGTATAGTAGGATATAGTTGAATTAGTATTTAAAAATGATTTTAAGGTTCTTATCATGATTTTTTATTTAAAGTAACAAATTAAGATATAAACGATGTTTATTTACTAGCCCCTAAGATAATATTACATTACCAATATCTAAGTAGTCTTTTAAGATACCGTAAGAGAGAACGTCTGCAGGCTTTGTATGAATTACCATATATATACTCACAATGTATCGTATAATTTTGAAATTCCGAATACTTAGTTTCTTTTGATGACAGAATAAATCTGTTACGCATTATTTTTTTTTTAGGAAAATATATTAAAATTAAATTACTGGAAGCAAATATCTTATTTTTTTAAGTAATATACGAAGAAAAAGAACGCTTCATTTTATTTTAAGCATTTCATTTAATATGAACATGATAAATGTCGTAGTCGGATAGTGAGTGTAAACGCTACAGTTTTACGAACTTATTTGGGGTAAATGATTTAAGAATTTAACTTACTATCATGTCCCGTTCTTGTGTGACGTTGAGTTCCACGACTGAATCTGACTGACTGGCATGTGGGGAAGTATGTTTTAGCACTAGGTAGCTTTTAGTTATGGTGCGTTATTCGCTGTTTAGCTCTCATGACTTAGGGATATTTTTGTTATGTTGACAAAAAGTTCTTCAATAAAAGCTTTAGATTATTGTAGATAATATCAGAAGGTTTTTAAATCAGGAAAAATTCACCAGTATTTTTTTTTGTCTCTGATTTTTTTTGTTAAAATGTATCTTTTTACAAAATGGTATTTTTGATCATTTTTCTAAAATTTATAGATCGACCAATTATAAATATTGCTTGATACGATAAGCTATTCAGCTATATTGAGGAAAAGTCTCCATTTGTAAAGAATAGCAAATTATCAATTGATAACTGAACCACAGAAACGAAACATGCAAGTACTGAGTTCCTTTACTCATAGAACTATAAGAGTTACATTTTATAATTATGTTTGTACTTAATATTTGTATTAACTTCAATTGTAATTTTCTATTGTCTATATATATTCTATGAAAGTCAAATATTGGGATGCTAATCGTAGGTAGACTTTTATTATTATCCCCCAACATCATGACACCCCATTTATTGAAGAAAAGTGCAGCATTCAGCTTCGGCACTCTACTCTTATGTCTTAAAAATTTGGGGTTCCCCGCATTTCTTTGACATTTCAACTTGAGACATTAAGCGGCGAAACTCAACGGTGCTTTGAGTGGGGATCATACCCACGCACGCGTGGTAGAAGCCATGACAGTCGTTTTTTGTCTACTCTAAATATATTTAATTATTTCAAAACACTTTGTAGCGTTGCAGCTAACAATTGTCCCCTAAAGTGGAAATTTTCATAGAAATTTACCTTTGAAAAGTGTTTGTAAGCTCGTCTCGTATTATTTAAAGGAGCTTCTACAATTGTACAGAATAATCACTTTTTGACGGTCAATAAATGGATCTTTGGAGATGCTTATAAATTTTTAATTGCTTTTCTGAATGTTTTAGTAGTTTAAGAACTTTAAAAAGTTTAATTTTTTTAACTTTATATAGTAGCCGTATATAGCAGGGTACGAGGAGAGGAATAGTTTGACGTTGCCGTCTATTGGCGGAACTCCACGCCGCGCATTGTCTGCTAGAGCGTGGGAATGAAATTTTTTATATTCCCTTCCAGTGGGAATTGAGCTCTCAATTAACATGTTTACTATCAGACGGTATGTCACTGCGCCACGACGGTCTCTAGTGGACATTTAATGAACCAAACATATAGACAGAGGCTTATCTTCACGCAGATTCACAAATGTGCGAGTGTAAACGCGACAGGTATTGGGTTCGATCTCTATTTGAGAAAATGAAATATTTAATATATTCATTTCTTCGCCCTAACATCTGTTCGGTCAACTCGTAATGCCTAAAATGTAGCGCAAAGTGGGGAACGAAGTGTCTTATATTGCGTGATACTATAAAATACAATTAGATGATAGAAGATAGATTGTAAACCATATATTATCATGCTCACAAACACGAAAATCGACAAACAAATTACGAGAATAAAATGTATTATAACATAAATTAGTGAAGAGCTCTTAAGAGAGAGTAAAATATTGTTAATTCTAATGTTGGTCGTTCTTTTGTTTGTCACAATTAAGCTGTTTAGGTTTCGCACTAATTAACATATAAATAGCAAACACCTTCCATGAAGCATTAAAAATTACAAGATCTATGTAAATTCTTTTTAACCACTGTCGCAAAAGGAGGGGTGTTATCAGCTTGATCTGTGTGTACGTCTGTGGCAGCGTAGCTCCTGATTGAATGAATCTTATTGGGTGCGGTTTTTTTAATGAAACGCCCTGTTTATTGGTGGTTTTTAGCTGTTTTATGGAAATCGGATTATTAGTTTGAGAGTAACAAGCACTTTGCTCATATGAGGTAGTGATATTTTTGGTATTTGATGGTTAATTAAATTTTCTTTTTAATTTTAGCACGCATTTACTCTAAGTTCTTTTTTTTTGTTGAAACACTCAGTTCCTCACTTTCTGCCAAATTGTTGAGGCTTTACGTGTTAAATAGCTTATCCCAACGCCGCGCTTTGTCTTGTATCACAAAGTAATTTAACAACCCTCTGTCTGCCCTGCTATATGCGGCGTAGATATTGATATTCAATACAATAGATATAAGCGAAATTCAGAAGCTAATTTCCCAAATATATTACTTACATTTCATCAAGTTACGAAGATGAACTACTTTTACTATTTTTAAAGTGTTATTCCATACTTAGGAAAGAAAAATACTAAATTTAAAAACGTATAAAAATTTGGACGAAGCAGGATTTGAACCTGCGCCTCTTGAAAACCGTTCAAGCGCTCTGATCACTAAGCCATCCGTCCTCACCAAGCTCC
>DWMZ01006965.1:0-10054 GCA_018249855.1 Eueides tales michaeli
TTTAGACCAGGACATATCCATATGAGTAGATGCAAGAGACAACAAATCTTGGGCCGAAATAGAAAAGTGATTTAAAGTGCCACACTGGATGGCTAATTTTGCGCAAGAGTCTGCAGATTCATTCCCAGAACTTATTTAAACGAATCACAAGAATGCAATGACACTTGACAGCTATAGTGGCGGTAAAGTATATGCCGCCCTCTGGTGCCAGAAATGAAAGGTATGCTTTATATTCGTTTAGGAATTAAGGTGAAATTCTCTTATTTACAAGGATTCGCAGGAAGTGCTTCTTCATCTCATTGCTGTGTTTTCGTAGGCATATAATACCTTTTACGCCTGTAAAACCTGTCAATTCTTAAATTGAAGTAGTTGAATAAAATTTTTGAATCAGCATACATTCATGGGTGTATGGTGTAATAGTGTACAGGTTATTTTAGATTATAATCTACGGATTCAATAGGTAAGCGTTGATAAATTTAAATATGTTTTTTAATGTATATATTAAATAGTATAGTATATAGTATATATTGTTGTATTTAAGTGTAAATAATTAAATATAATTTTTGTTGTAGTCAAGTGTCATTTTAAAGTGGTATGGTATGGTTCTTTGATTATGGCGTTCTGAGTATGCCAGTTGAGCACATATCACTTCGCCAGTGTCACGTTGAATGGAGCATTTTAAAGTGAATGTTTAGAATTTGTGGTGGACTGTCAATGACTTAATAAATGTTCGTATAAAATACCTATTTAATATTTCGTGTTTTCAATAACGTCAATTAAGATTTTTATATTTTGCATTTGAAAAAATCTTATTTTTAGTGTTTATTAAAAGATTTTTATATGTGTACTATATAGACACCAAAGTTATTTAAAAATCCACTCTACATTGTTTAATTATGAGATGTTTATATAATATTATACTATACTAAATAATTATAGTTATATACATTCATGGTGTAAAAGACTTTCTGTTCTGATATATAAATATTGTTTATCGAAGTAATACTTGGAAAATGTATTTGGATGACAATGGAAAGAGATATTTTGAAACGCTGTAGTTTTATCACTTTCATATTATATACATTAAAGGGAAAGTGTCATTCATGTCTTGCTATTTATCTGTAAATGAATATTTTGTTCCACATCTTAAATAAACATATTCTTTTAAATGAGAGAACCATTTACATTTTTTTGCTGAGCCGCTGCGGAATTATTAAACTTGTTTGAAATAATAAATCACAAATATACTATATAAATATGATAATGAGATTTTAAGTAACAATCCACTTTGTCTTTCCAGTGTTCACTCACAAAAATGGTTTAAATTTTACTAAATTCAAATAAAAACATATCATGTCTAATATTTTCCTAAAAACTGTGTGTATTTTTATTATATTATAATAGCGCTTAACAGTGAAAACATTTCGAATTTAATTATACACGCGATTGTGTTATAACAGAATTTAACTATATACGCTTCTCACTCAAATCGATAATAAATTATTTTATTTTCTGGTAACATGCAAAGCACGGTGTTGAGTCCATTGTTTCAATATTTAAGGGAAAAGTGTTGTGTAAATGTTTTGTCACTCCTTTTCACTATTTAAGAATGATATATAGGTATAATATTAAATACGTGTGTACATTAGTTTATATTTTAGTAATAAATAATTCACGTGGGAAGTCAAGAGACTCTTAAAATGTTGACCACTTTGTCACTGGCAATCAATTAATCAAAAATAATCATTATTTTAATTAATTCTGAAGTTAATAAATTAAAATCTTTTTAAAAGCATCCTCTAAAGCTCCTAAAACTTGACTATGTTTTGTTGTTTACTTTTATTATTTGTATTTTGTTATGGAAATGAAAATATTAAAAACAAGCTTTTATTTTATTATATTTTTCATAGTGTATCCCGCACATAGCAGATGTGATCCGCACATCGCGGGACTAGAGGGAGAAATTATTTCATTTCCTCGCTTAAGGAACGAACCTACAATTTGTCGCGTTTTTGATATAGGTATGCTTGTACGCCTACGCCACCATAGCCTATGCTTTTTATATGTGGTAAATTATTAGCAAAAATGAATACCTACCTACCTTCAAGATCCATATAATTAATGTAATTTATGCCTTGAAAAGTCGTGACAAAAACCTCCTCTATTTTTTTTTGTCAACATATGTAATTTTTCGAAGATTCTTTCGTGTACGTAAACAATACTACGAATTGAAATGTTGTCAATTTATAGAAATTGTAAGCTTAAAAGTCAAAAAAGGATGAATAGACTTTGTATGGTTTATTGATTATGGGGCTTCGAGCGTGCCAATTGAGTACATATCACTTCACACAAAAGGCTTGAAATTTAAGCGAATCATATTGTCAATATCAACATCCAATATGATTTAGTTATAATTTTGTATCAAACGCCTTTGATAAGTTCTGTTTAGTAGTAAATTGTGTTCATTGTTTTTTTTTTCATCAAAAGATGTAATATTCGTCTTCTATGAATTAGAAAATTACGTTCTTGAAGGATCGTGGAATTTAAATCTTGAAGGAAACAGCAATAATAAGTACAATACAACATGTAAATAGAAACCTTTATAACCTACAGAAACACTGATATCCTTATTAAGGTATTCATCAAGATACGTGCCGTGAAAATAGTATTTTGAACAGCTTTAAATAAATCAATACTCATCACACAATAAATATATTACAAAATTAATTTTATGTGTGATTTCTATGCATGAAATATTAACATGCTAACTTGTCAAATATAAATATTTAAAAAATACATTCACAAACTTACTGATAAAAAATATCCTAAAGAAATAAAACTTTAGTTATTTTTACCTAATAACCTTTTAATCAAGCAAACGTACTTAGTCAAATTACTTGGGCAGTTTTCAAGTGGGTTCAATTAAGTAGTTACGAGTACGTTAAAGTTTTTATATTTTGTATTTTTTCTTTCCTAAATTTAGAATATCACTATCAATACATTGAACATATTTAATAAATAGCATTCTCTCTCGCCAATATTTCATAGCATTAATTTTTCGTAAACGAAAATTTGTAAATATCGACTTAGTCGTATATAGATAACAACAAATAAGTTGTAACAAGCGTATCAGAGTTTCTACGTAGCTTTGTGAGAACCAAGAGATCTGGGTTCAAATCCTGCTAAGTTCAAATTTTTATATGTTATCTAAAAAAAACATTTTTCTTAATTTAACTATAATTTAAGTTCCAAATAAGCGGTTCGACATACATTCGACATATATTTTGTATGACAAAGTGTGGGTGGATGGCGTGTGGGTATGTGTGGAGATATAAATACCCACTCTGACTTTTAATGAACACGATAAATTTAACTACGTTTAATTTGAATACATATTTATACAATACTAGCCACCCACTCGCGGCTTCGCCCGCTTTGACTACACTATTACTTTTTAAATAATGACATGAATTACTAAAGCAATTCATGTCATTATTTAATAAGTTTTAATATTTAAATTCATTATCATCTTAAAGTCCATATCTATACATTAAAAATCTTTCAGCAGTCAAACAGTAAAGTAGTTTTGTAGACTATTTCTGTTTGTTCCGTTGACCGTTCATCTCAAGTAGCACTCGTTCTTTATCGAGGAAGGCTGTATACCTGTAGGTATATAACACAATGATAGGATATAATAATAAAAAAAAATCAAAAACGGTTGAATTCGAAAACGTACATTTATAATTAAAGAAATAAATAAAGGGTTATTGTCGTAACTACTTAAGGCAACACAGTATTATTTCTTATTATATGGATATTTTCAAGCTTATTATAAACAACGTTAATCTGAGAACTTACTGATTTGGATTGGCAAAAATAATTTTTCGAAAAAGGTCATACTTATTTCCATTTAAGCATGTAGGCGGAGCTGCGAGAAAAAGCTAGTATAATAATAATAACTGCATTGAAATCACATCGCCAACTTTTAAAAATCGTTGCTTTGCGTTCTATGACATTGATAAATGACCTTAACATTAGCTTTTCTCACATATCTTCATTGTACAGACAGTATTCAGGTACAATTATATTATATGCTTATAAGGAAAAAATAATATAAATCTGTACTAATATTGGGAAAGTTAAATGCAGTAACCACAAACTTTTTTATTTCCTATTTCCTATAAACTAATAACCCCATAAACACTCCCTTAAAGATCAAGTTTCACAAAATTCCGTTTTAAATAGAACACGAAGGTCTTAAAACAAAAATTTTGAAAAATTTTCTACTCCTAGCATTTGTGTTAACGATGTCTCATACAAACTCCGTAAACACACACTTACCCTTAGTACATTCTAAAAGGAAATTAAGATTCCTAGCACTTGTGGTAACGAAGTTGCAACAATCTGTCAACCTATAAAGCACACCTCAGGTAGCACGTGCGTTGCAAAACGAGTGTTCATTCAAAATTTGAAACTCTTAACTTGTAGGTCGTTCCTACATAACTATTAACACTAAAATCAATCCTTTAGGGATTGAATATCGCAAAATTCCGTCATTGGAGGCGTCACGTCCCAAAAGGAATACCTAAACAAAAATGTAGCTCTTGCAGTAACGAAGTCTTATATAAACTATCAACCCCAAATACAACACGTCAAGGGTAGAGTTTCGCAAAACCCTATCTTTACGAACCAACACAGACACTTTGCTTGACCCACTTGAAATACACTATTCTAATAACTAATTTTCAATACTTTTTTGTTCTAATAAATAACATTACCAGTTTCAAGACGATATTTATCTATATACCCTGAAAAGTAAAATTTCAACGGCGTTCGGCATATTTAGTACAAAAAAATTTGTACTGAATATGCCGAACTAAATATTTCAAATTCACGTAACCTTTCTATTAGATAGCCAAATAAAATAAAACAATTAAAAAAAACGACCGATTGAAAAAAACTTTAAATATTAAAGGAAAGTTGCCAAAATATAATAGTGAAAAATATTTAAATCTGGTTACCCATTATTAAGATTAGCAATAACAGAAAAAAAATAAAAATCACTGTTTTGGGATATATATTTTTTGGTTATATATTTTTAATTATATCTTCCATACACAGATAGCGATCAGCTATAGATAAATATATATGACGGTTTTAATTAACGGCAAGGATTCAATTTGTTTTTTTTTTAAACTAGTATTCAATAATTCCATCATCACATATATCCATTAAAATTATTTATTACTTAAAATGAAGCCTTTGGGATGCTGGATGTGGTAAATTCTAATTATGAAGCTAAAGAGAAAAGTTCAAATAAGGCAATATTATTTATTATAAATGAGATGAGGGAGTCTGAAGGGTTGCGAAAAGCGCTGTTGATTGAATAACGTTATTGTAATACTTATTTTCTTGTAGAATTCTGGAACTGTGAGTGTGTGCCAGAACGTTTATTTAACGTAGTTGTCGTTTCTATATATTTTACGTCGTTTAATTATTATCTCGAACACCGGTGCTTGCAATAGTTCTGATAGCAAATTGAATATTAAAAAAATACCGTCCAACGCCTCTGTACAAAATATATGTATTACAAATTTAACTTTCTTGACCTCTGACCTTAAAGACTTTAGGCTACTCGCTGTCACAATGGTAAAATGCTATAATAAATACACACATAACGACCCAAAACATTATTCAATAAATATAAATTTTAAAAAGATGTATAAAAATAACAATTATAGAAGACAAAGGCGCCTTCGTCTCCTACGCGCGCTGAGGGCGGCGACATTTACAGCGTAGCACCGAGTACTACCAAACTCGACTCGAATCTGCTCCTGTACTTTAAGACTGTGATAACCTCTGAAATATTTTTAAATATTGTACAATATTTTGAAACATTGCAATATTTTCGAGGAATATATACTTGAATAATCGCGTATACGGGGGTTTAAAAATAGTTAATGTGGATTATCCCAAAGATATTGTTTTAGGATATACTCAGATTTTTTAAAATTGTATAATTTCCTCAATGGTCACGAGGCTTCAAAAGTACGTTATTCTAGACTAAATATTTTAAATTCACGTAACGTACGTTATTATAGAAAAATATTAAATATTTAATTTCGAGTGGGGATCGAACCCACAACTTGTCGGTTTCAGTAACACGCTTGTGCCGCTGCACCACGACAGGCTAGTTGGCCAGTTTATGTTTTTAGTATTATATAAATAAATAAATAAACAATGTGATAAAAACCTGTCGTGGCGCGGCGGCACAAGAGCGTGACTACAGCTGTGCCACGACTGCCCTACCAGTTACAACGATATTCACTGGGGCTAGAGTCTTGCGTCAGTGACTATCCCTGTAGTTTACGGCAGTTATTCGCTATAATGGTAGTATATTGTACCATCTTCGATCCTTCCAGATTGTGGAAAAAGTACAAAACATTTTTATCAGAAGATTTTCACGGTCTCTTAGGCATAATGCGGCAAACCAGTCTAACAGATGAAAGAGCCATTAATAGTTGTCTTTGTTCTATACAGACTGTTGTATTTTCTATATTAATATTTAATAAACAGCATTCTCTCTTGCCAAACGATAATTATAAACCAAATGTCTTTGAGTAGCGGAAATTTGTAAAATCTCTCTACAGAGATGTTAACAAAATAGCTTGGTGAGAACGAATGGCTAAGTTGGTCAGAGTGGTCTCCAAGAGGCGCGGGTACCTTACTTCGTTCAAAATTTTATACGTTTTTAAATTTAGTATAATTTTAGGATTATTGCCTTATTGTTGCATGGGTTGAGTCTACCATGTTTCATAAAAAGGCCATATTTGATAGAACGTCGTGGGACATTAGTCGAGATGATAAGCCGATGGGCAACATTAAAATTTTTATTGCTAGATGATTTCAGACAAATTACCTGTTTTTAATGGATCAACGCTAAAAAAAATTGACACCTCTTAGAGATATTCTTATTCATATCCTTATATAGTAAAACTATAATAATCAATCAATATGGGAGAACCAGCTTGGTAGTCGTTCATATTTTCAAGAATTTTCTGAAATGTTTTTAATAATTTATCGTTTTTGAAGACAATAGTCTGATCAGAATTCCTATGAAAATTACGCCTCGAATTACTTATTTTTAGTTGAGTTTCTCATTTCATAAGCAGGTAGCGGTCTCCGTTTTTTTATTTTTTATTTTTTTATTAATGGAAAGTCACGGCAAACGAGCGTACGGGTCACCTGATGGTAAGTGATCACCGCCGCCCACGGCCCCGTGTAATACCAAAAGAGTTACAGGAGCGTTGCTGGTCTTTAAGATGGATGGGCACCGGGGCCCGGCATTACCCAATGCGAAACGCAGTGGCCGAAGCCACTACTTAACGCCGGTTTTAAATGCCGGGGGTGGTAATGATCCGGTCGAGTCTGCCCATGCATGTTGCCATTGCTGACAACGTGACTCTCCCACACGTACTTTCGTCGCCTCTTACGACACCACCAGTACCAGGGTAATTAATTAATAAATACAGGGTAATTCTAAGCCGGAATCCCTGCTCACACAATAATACTATATATTCTTGAAGTCAAAATATTATAAAGAAATTTTATTAAAGTGGAAATTCTCACTGAGTGTGGTGCTGGGAAAATCGTGTACCCATGGCCAGCTGTACGTTGCCTTTTCACGAGTCAGTAATATTTCAGGTCTGTATATTTGTCCCTGAGAGAAAAACTGCCAATATAGTGTACAAAGAAATATTTTGATTATTGTAGAATAATTCTAATAAATATGTAAAATTCAGGACACTGGAAAATATTTACTAAAATAACTCTAGAAGTAAATGATTATTATGATCAAAATTACTTTAATGCTTATGTTCACATAATTGCAGGCAGTAACTAAATCTTTGAATAATGTCTCTCGTAATCTCAGGGTGTTAAAAAAAATCAATTTTTTTAAACACTTTTACAGTTAAATAAAATCTTATGTTATCTATGGAATAAGCTGTACGTCTTTATATTTTGTACAAGTCTATTTAAAAAGTAAACGGATACAATAGGCAGATACGGCTTGATATACGAGTGTCATCTTAGTAAATCTTTATTACAAATACTACGATATTTGCAATAATAAAGAACATACCAATAATATATAACATGTTATTCCAAAATATAAAAAAAATCTCCGTTCTCTTCATCACATTGCGGATGTTTGAGAAAAAAATTTACAATGCTTTGTTTTGTTCAGTATATTATTTTATCAATTTACATTGCTCTCGTCTTTTTTACAGCCTAATGTGTAACAAAATTTGAATATCTTTTTTACCGGACACACAAAAAAGGGCTTTTTGATACGTTATTCTAAGTAAAACCTGTGTAAAGGTTTACTTAGTTTGTTAGAAGAGAGAACCGTATTTAATGTTTTTATGTTGGAACATTTTAGTGATTAAATGTTTATTCAAACATCTTAGGAACAAGATTTAGAATTTTTCATTTGCTGTTTGAAATAAGAAGAGAACGTCCACGTCAATAATGTGCCTTAAACGTGAATATTTTATTTTAAGCGCCCTTCTACAACGCCAGTAATATCCACTAACTCCGAGTTTAAGCCACCACCTATTAAAAGCAATTATTCTTAATTGCTTTTAATATGCAAGGAACTAAAAGCAGAAGAGCTATAAATACTCTTTTAGCTGATAGCCAATATTACTACTGGAGGATATGATTGTGTCGGTGAATTGATGGAAGAACAGCACTTACGGACACTGCCCAGAGCTATGAGTATTGTGTATTAAGTGTCATTATAAGAACACAAAAGAAGACTTCCAGTGTCTGACGCAGAGCGACAGTAGCTCAGGAAAACTATCCGATCTAATACATGTTTATAATATAAAATAAGTAATTGCAAGCGTCATATTCTGAATGTCAAGCATTTTACCGCCGGCTTACTAAAGTTACTACCTCAGACCTGAAAAGAACTGGCGCAAGAAACTCAGCGGAACATACTTTTTTTTAATCATATATATACATTTTCATATTATTTATATTTGACAAGATACATTTAAAATACAATAGAGCGAACATGTAAGTCGCAAGGCGTGATCACATGGCATGATCATGATTTATATTTATTTATAACTTAACAAATCACTGTCCAGCTAATCAAACAAAGGAGCTTTTTCACATGGAGCTAATTTCTTTAATTGCTGATATTTGGATCCGGCGATTTTATTGCCTTATATTTTTATTTCCAAAATTTAGCTATTAATATGGTCGTAATTACCATTAATACTACAAAGGTAAATATACGTTTGATTGTATATCTGATAAAGCTATTGATCTTTAAATCGCCCTCGTAGAGTGGTAAATAGAAATAATGTAAAGATAATAGACAATGTTTGCTTAGCTATCTCTTAATGTAGAAAGTTTAATATGTTTGAATTTATTCTTTATGTAATATAAAAAAATATAAACAAAAATACTTAATTAAGCATTTGTAAAACCCTAATCATAGTGAAATCCTTGCAATAAAGAATAAGACGTATAAATTGTATAGTACTTCTATACAATTTATACGTCTTCGTCGTCGTCGTCGTCTTCGTCGTCGTCTAAGGACAAACAAATATTTCTATAAAAATATTTCTTGTACCAGTCTTAACTGGTCGTCGTGAGTTATCGTTATTTTAGTATTGTTAGGTATTACACTTTTTTTTATATTTCCTAATATTGTAAAATAAGAAAAATTTGTTTGATCAACCATAATCCGCGGTAAAGCCGGGATTTCTTTTTCTCTTTCTTTTTCAGCTTATTATTCAGTATTCAGGACATAGCCGGGTAGGCACAGGGAACTTGGGAACCTAGTGTAACACTTCGTTTCGTACCTCACTTTTCGCAGAATTTAAAGCGTTGCATGTTGAGTTGCGGAAATCAACGCCGTGCTTTGCCTTGTGAAGAAATCACCACCACCAGAGTGAAGAAATCATCAATATTTAATTTACTCGAGTGGGGACAGAACCCACAACCTGTCGCGTTTACAGTCGCACGCTTGAGCCCC
>DWMZ01006966.1:0-10054 GCA_018249855.1 Eueides tales michaeli
ATGTTTCTATTTATAACTTGAACCAGCAACCTCTAACAAAAATTTTATCCTACCCTAGAAATAGTTGATAATTAATAATACCTAACTTCCCTTATACTTATAGTTAAATAATGTCACTATAGTTCTAAATTCAATTATCTCGGAGACATAAATCAAGAAATCTTGATAGCACTCCCCTAATCCACCTGCTGTTACGGTAATGTCGAAACATTTTATACTCTTAATTTTATTTAATTATTTTTACTCTGTTTCAGTTTTGTTGTATCCTGCACATAGAAAAGTAGGCAGAGGGAACCTAGCGTTAAGACGGTCGGTTCCTATCACGACATTTCCGTTTCCCATTTTCCAAATTCAGTGGCGAAATGTTGTATATGTATTTAAATTCGACTTCTAATTGTAGAAATGTGTATGCGTGTGTCCTAAAATGTGTGTGTACCAATCCACATATGCCGGCACACATCGCATGTGTATATTGGAAATGAAATGTATGGATATATGATCACACCTGTGCAAATGTGATGATGAAAATATATGATCATAGTTTGTCTGAATATGTTATCACATATGAGACCATAAGTGATCAGATTATTGTAGTATAATAGTATTGTACACGAGTGCATGAATGTTTCCTGATGTGTGTATACATTTCTATATAAGTGAAAGCAAATCGTCTAGGACCGCCCATAATTTCCAGCATAAAATCCACAAAACCAGAAGCCGAAAAAGGTTTAAGACGCGTGGTCTACCATATTCGATCATCTCGGCAGTATATTTGATAATTTCAGCAGCAAAATAAATATGTAATTTTAATTTTATTACCAGAACATCGTCGTGGTACAGTTATTTTCTCGTTTTGGTAGCAAATCCTTGTGGCCTTGAGTTCTGCAACTCAATTTTTTTTAAATTCTTAGTGCACGTATAATAGATTGACTTAACACTAGGTTCCCTCTACTTACCATGCTTGAAAAGGGATACCGATTGTACTATAGGTTATTTAATAAAATTATCAGTTCATATGAAATATGCATCATGAGAGTAACAGCGAAACAGTTCCTTGAGCACTGGCCAGTGGACGGAGGGAGTTTATACATGGTGGCGCAAATTACCTTCATTAATTCTAATTTTAGTTTCAAATACCTTGGACTTTGGTAAGTGACTGTTGAAATATCGATGGGTACGTGTTTGTTTTTTTTTTCTAGGGTTTTTTTTTGTATTTGCGGCTTAGATAGAGAACGTGCTTAGAGTATTATGTATAATTATTAAAAAAAATGCCTCTTAACTAATTTCAAGATTAGAGAGATATTTCGTATAGTTTAAGTTGTATGTACGTGACATTTGCGAAATTTTAGATTTTATACATGTATTTTTTATAAGCATACAAAAGTATAAAATAGTAAGAATATAACGTGGCAGTTGTAGGGATGATGGCTACTTAAAAAATTACCGTAGCGTAATTTGAACCCGTTTCTCTTGGAATCCGCCCAATAATTGTCCAACGACTTTAAATGGATCTGGTTTAAATGCTGCTACGTCCAAATTTTTATAGATTTTCAAAAAATATATATTTTTAAATGTAGAATAACACTTTAAAAATGTAAAAAAATGATTTTTTTCCGCTTTTGAAACCTTCAAAGGTTTCAAATAACTAAGAAACGTTCAAAATAAATTCTAACAACAAGGTAAGTTGTTACCTATTCCAGTGATTAAACATTACCGTAGCATCAACGATCGCAAAGATTTAATACTAGAAAGCTTACAACACGTAAAAAGGCAAAACTCGGCGTTGAGTTCCGCCACTTAACAAACAATGTCGCAAATACGGTGGAAAGTGGGGAACGGAAGTGAAACGGAGTGTCTTAACGCTAGGTTCCTAAGTTCCCTCTGCCTATCCTGCAATGTGAGGAATACAGCATGAAGCTGAGTAAGCTTACAACAACTCTTTACTATACATCGAATTGTGATACCATGATATTGGAAAAGTGAACATTGTTCTAATTTCAAAGTGCGGTGTTGAGTTCAGCCATTCTAAGCGCAATATCACAAATTTATAGGTAAAGCGGAAAACAGAGTATTAAGACACTATCGTCCGTCCACGTATTCTGATAAGAGGATAAAAGTATGACGTTGTATTATTTTAAATACCGACACAAAATGATGGGAATAAGAAGTGTTATAAGTTTCATTTGTGTGTGGTTACCGTAGCTTCTAAATGATTTTAGTACTTTTTTTTTTAATTGAAAACCTTGTTTCATGCGGAAATTGTTTAATTATATTTTATGAAAATCGGATTAGCAGCGTAAGAACTACAAATATATTGACAATATAAGGCAATGCTTTTTTGATCGGGGATTTTTTTTACTGTCAATGAAGTGACGGAGCTTCTAGTTAAATCTAGTGATCCTAAGAGCACAGTGTTTAATTATAAGCCCTACGACTGTATAATCAATTCTCACACAGGGGGTTCCGCCATTTAAAATTATATAATATTTATATATTGTTATTTCTTCATATTCAATATTTATAATTTTTAATAACCATAGACATTTCTACTTTTTGTAGGTATATAAATTATTTCGTATATTTTTATTTCATAGAAAATGATACTAACCCTATTTCTAAGCGAGGTTCGCGTGTGGCCTTAATGCAGTAGCCCCAAGCTGTAGACTGAATTGATACCCCACTGGCGTTGTAATTAATTCGTTAATTTTAAATCACTATGATCTGTCAAGTTACCTGTTAATTTAAATATATTATTTCCTTTTTGGTTTCAAGCTTTATGTTGCACACAGAATTGGTAAAATAAACTTGGGAACCTAGTGTTTAGATACTCCGTTCGAATTAGGACCCTACTGTCCCCCACTTTCTGCCAAATACTTGAGGCATTACGTGTCGTGTGGTGAAACTCAACACCGCTTTGCGCTGTGAAGCTAAAAAAGGATATACGTATTGACACAGCAGGGTAACGAGAGGTGAACTAGCTTTTTAACCGAATTCAAGACTACATGTTGAATGACAGAAATAGTTGTCTATGAAAACAAAGAAATAGAATTAATTAAAAAATAACCATACCCACGAGTTGTATCGAATTCATAATCATTGCGTTTCTATGCTCGCATTTTTACAAGCTTAAATTCGACTTGTCATGTTAGTATGAAAAATCTTTCAAACTCAATTAGACCCACTTTCAGTACTCAGCTGTAGCTAAATTTGAATTAGGATTTTAGTTTTGATGACAATGAAATTATATATAATCAATATGTTTCTTAATCCAAAATGGCCGCACCAACAAGATGGCGGAACACAAATTTATGTACAAATTGGAAAGGACTAGATTAATGAAGTTTAATACACTATGACAAAAAGAAACGTTGGCTTCACACTGCATCCTGCACATGACAGGACAGGCAGAGGGAACTTGGGGACCTAGTGTTAAGACACTCCGTTCCACTTCCGTTCCCCACTTTCCGCCGAATTTGAGGCATTGCGTGTTAAGTGGCGGAACTCAATGCCAAGCTTTGCTTTGAGTGAAGAAATGATAATAGTTTAGAGTAACATGTTTGTGACCCTACACCACGACAAGCCGACAGGAACCCAGACACCTTATATTAAAGAGGTATTTTAAATTAATTTATTATTTATCATATAAATTTAGATAATTGTATTGAAAACCAATTTGAATGTTAATTTTCTATGAATACAAAAACTTTATTCTTTCTAAAGTTATGTTTCTTTTCAGTTTCATTTCGTTAGTTGAACACTAAAACTAATTAATTACTGAGCTTTTAGGATTCACTCAATCACTTAACAACTATATAGAGCTTATTTATTTATTTCCCCTTTTTTAGCTACATGCTGTGTCTCGCAGCTTTATACTAGTTTTCCTGGTTCCCTTGGAAGAACGAACCTGCAAACTAGTGTTAAAACACTTTGTTCTCATTAAAATACTTTGGTTCCCCACTTTTCACCGAAAGTGAGGCAAAAATTTATCTTTATTTTTCTGTGCTGTAGGAGACTTTTAGGAGCTGAATGTTTCACATTAATTCCTACTTGATATCGTCACGCGATCTCAACATAAAAGAGATAGATAAAGAACTAAGTTTTGACCGTTTTTTCCAAGTGTAAAAACAAAGCTCTACAGTAATTGGAATTAATAGAAAACTTGTCGTTTGATCCTCACTCAAAGTATAATTTAAATATTGATTTTTTATTTTTTTACTTTAAGATAACAAGGCTAAGTGCGGCGTTGAGTTCCACATCTCAACACGCAAAGGAAAAAGAACGGAGTGTCTTAACAGTAGATTCCTTGGTACGCTCTGCCTACTCTCCCATGTGCGGGATACAACGTGAAGCTGAAAAAAAAGTAGAAATTAAAAAATAAGCCTTTTAACCTTTATTAACTGACATTCACATATTTAATACGGCTTAGCCCTGTTTAAATTAGTGCCTTTGTGGTATAAGTTACTTATAAATAGACTTAGCGAGGACGTATATCATTGAAGCTCACCTCCATCTGAACATTTAACTGAATTAATGAAAACTGATTAACTGAATTGACCTTAGTTAATTTTGTGTAATACTCGACAGGCGGATGGTTATTATATATAGTTAATATTTTAAATCCATAGTGAGGCAGACACAACCTCTGTTTTTGGTTTTAATTTTTTTTTCATTCGCTCGACTGGCAAGTATTTCTTGCGGCGTTAATTTGCCACACTGGGCAAATACACTTAACTAAATTACATAATTACTAATAGGCACTACTGTCGCTTTCTAATAACACTCAGTTAAAAAGCAATATCTGCCTATATTAAAAGTAAATTTCAGCCATTTTTTTTTTAATAATTTCTTGTAATAATTTTCCACATAACATTTTCTGAGTAAACAAACGCAAAGACAAACAGACAAAAAAATAATATCATTATTTTTATTTTATAACATTGTTAAATAACATTTTTGTTATAATATTAAATGTACCTACACCGATCTGCTAATATCGATTATATAGTCATTATATAGTCAGCTTCACGCTGTATCCCGCATATACCAGGGTAGGTAGAGTGTAAGGACACTTCGTTCCATTCCGCAAAGAAATGAAAACATTAAACATTTAAATTGAATATTTTACATAATCCGTTTTTTAGAAAGGGAATAGAATCCACAAGCTGTCCTATTTAGTTACAAGCTTGTTCCCCTGCGCCACTACAAGCCTCAATAAATTTATTATAGCATTAGATAAACAACTTCATTACAACAAGAGTCACGATTCATAATAGTCGTTATCCGTTTCTCTAGTAACATTAACATTACCCGGCAGCTTTCTTCACTAAGTATTTGTATTGTTTGTTATGAGTAGAGCCTTTATTATTTTCTTAACGTTCAATTCAATTATTGCTCAATTCAATACAATTATTGCTCATAATAATTAGATTTTTGTTATTTTTCTTAATGTTAGGCTGTTTATACACTATCGGGTTACGTTATGTCTATTTGATATTTTAGTACTTCAGAAGTGTCATAAGCTAAATAAGATAGTTTGGCATTTTCCTTTAAACCCAACAGTGATGGTTCAATTTTCAATAGGACCAAAAAACATATTATCATTCTCGCTCGCAATTGTAACAAGATTTCGCGGTGTTGAGTTCTACCATTCAATCTTCAATGTCCCGAAGTGCTCTTTTAACCTTGCTACATGTGCAATACAGCGTGAATATAAAAAGTGAGATCATAACCAAATATACAATGACAACTAAATAATTGTGGAAATGAAATTGAACCTGTAGTAACCGAACTAGTGGACACAGTCGTGAGTCGGTAAGCAGTCCCAACCCTAATTTGGTATCTGGAAGGTAAACAAATGAACATCAATAATATTAGATTATCAAATTGAGAGACATTTTCGTAATACAATTGGCTTGGAATGGAATGCGAAATAGACTTAGCTGCCACACTGGCACTGGGAAATTGATGAGAACTTCCGTATATAAAATCAAGCTAATTTTTTTTGTTTGTTTCTTAATTTTGGCTATAATATACAACTTAAATTAGGCCTGTCGTGGTACAGGGGCACAAGTGTGTAACTGTAATCGAAATAAGTTGTGGGTTCAATCCCCACTCGTTATCGATAAAATATTTCACGATTTTCGACAAAACAAAGCGTTTTTGCTTTCGCCTTAATACACAATCCTCTTAGTGAGTGTCTTAATACTAGGTTCCAAGGAAACTTGGGGCCCTTATTATGTACATTAAACTTACAACCACCCTTCTGCCATTGTGCTACGTCACACAAATACTCATTTTTTTAATACAAAATTCTATTGCATACAAGGCTAAATTTATAAAGTTCATCAAGAATGTTCGATTGTATAATAACATCAAAAACAAATTAAATTTGTCGTCTAAATAATATCGATGCAAAGTGTGGCGTTGAGGTCGACCACTCAAAGTGAACTCTAAAACGTATCATCCCTCATTACAATATAATTGAAATAATCATAAATTAAATAAACTGCTTTTGCGGAACATAAATTTGGATGTGAATTGAAAACCATTTTCATTACACTAATGCTTTTTGACCTTAAGTCTGATAATCCAGTGGAGTTAAATATATGTACGTAATATGTTTGATATTTGGATTTCATTTTAGAGCAACTTTTGTATGACATACATATAAATTTTACTTTACCGATATTTCTCTTTATTTATATTGTAAGAACACGAAGCACGGTGTTGATTTCTGTCATTCAACAAAATTGAGAAACTTCTTCAATAAAAGAGGGAATCTAGTGATAAGACACTCATCACTAAGTTTTGTCTACTTCTCTGCTAAAGCGTGAAGTTGTTAATAAAAAAACTAAAGTACTCTATCATCTGTTATTGTTTAGCTATAGCTTTTTACCTGTAATTATTTACGTATTGTTATTATAGCCCTGGCTTTAAACCCACTGGCTATCGAGCCTTGATAGAAGTCTTATAAAGGCCGCAAATGTCGAGAGGAAATAGAATGGATTTTAAACGAGATTCGCGATTCATTCGCATTCAACTCAATGGAAACGAATTTGTGATAACAGACGTTTATTGCTACGTTTGTACACAAAAGGGAGTACACTACACTACACTACACTACACTACACTACACTACACTGTCCAAGAATGTTTGAATGATAAAAATGCATTTCATCAAGGTAATTTTCATTTCATGCAGGATAGCCACTGTACTAAACCATAAAATTGTAAAGAGCAACTGTTGAAAAGAGCAACTGTTGAGTTTCTTGCCGGCTCTTCTCAGCAGAACCGCATTCCAAGCCGGTGGTAGCTTTGTTTGTGATGATTCAAAAGTACTTGCGAAAGTCTATTTGAATAAAGAATATTTTTAAATTTGACTTTGAATTTAATAGCTTGTTCCCAAAATGATCATGTCTTGTTACAAAACATTTAGTTCCCCCAAGGGAGAATCGAAGCTACAATCACTATTCTGCTAAGCCGGGACGGTCTAACAGACCATCTCATTTTCAGTATTGTCTCATTATCAGTTTTATAAAGAATTAACAATTCTTTTTAAAACTGAAAATGAGACAAAATGTTAATTTACATAGAGTCAGCACGTTGCAGTAACAAGTACAGCCAAGAATTACCGCCGCCCTCTGACTCCGAACTTCATTAACTGTTGGAAATTGCTTTAAATATTATTTTGCTTAATATTTTTTCTAAGTTACGTTATATTCTGCATGGTAAGGGGAACCTCAGAATTTAGTATTCAGATACTTTATTCCCATTTATACACCGTTCTCCGCTTTTCGTCGAATTTCAAGTAATCCGTATGAAGTGACAAAATTTTATCTTGTTACTTTTAATAGTAAATATTTTAAATTTGAACACAATCTATTATCTTAACAGTAGTAGGCTCATTCCCCTGCAGGTCAACGACAGGACATACAGCACGTAAACAATAACGGGGTGACCGCAGTTCGTTAGACTGTATTATACAGTTTCAAAGAATTACCTTAAAATAGTAAAAAATGTTGGAAGCCTGGAAGGTTGAATATTATCTTGAAATATGAAAGTTTTCTTCGAAATTTAGAATATTTTGTTTCCAGCTTCACACTGTATCACGTAAATGTTGCGGTAGGTGGAACTTGGGAATCTTGTGTTAAGAGACTCCTTTTCTATTAAAACTCATCTGTTCCCTAACATCGCCAGTGGTTACAAGAGCGAAGAAATGAAAATATGAAATATTTTATTTCTTCAAATTGGGATCAAACTAACAACCTGTCGAGTTTATAGTCACATACTTATACCCTTGCGCCACGACAGTCCTCAAGCAAAAAAAAAATTAAAAAGAATTATCCGAAATTAAAGATTCAATTCACATAGAAGAGGTATAATTACTATAAACCTCGACCGTTTTCTTTCTTACTCCAAATTGTTCTCAGATAAAACAAATTTGATAATTTCATCATTATATGTATTTCGATGGCTTAGAGAATATTAGTGCCATTAAGTGTTGGAATATTTGGATATTAACAGTCGTCGCGCAGGGGAACTAGCGTGCGTATTTAAACGGGGCAGGTTATGTTTCCTATCGGAGAAAATGAAATATATAATATTTAAAAAATAATATTAGAAATATATATAATATTTAAAAAACAATATCAGAAATATATAATATTTAAAAAATTATATTAGAAATATATAATATTTAAAAAATAATATTAGAAATATATAAAATTTTAAATAATTATTAGAAATATATAATATTTTAATTTTTCGTGCTATGCTACCGACAAAGCGTGGCGATGCTCCGCTGCTTACCACGCAAGTGTCTTAGAGGGGCCGGTAGGTATACCAGTTCTTAGGTTCTACTCTAAGTACTCTCTGTTAATAAGATAATAGTGAGTTTGTCCTACTTCAGAATAATAAATAATTCTATTTCCTCGCTCTGGTAACAAAATGAAGGACGGCGTTAAGATCCGTAGTTCAACACATTATGTCCAAAAATTGGGCAGAATATATTAATACTTGATTTCTTCGCTAACTAGAGGCCGCTCGTAGCGCAGTAGCAAAAACGTGTGCTTGTAAACGATAGATTGTGGGTTCGATACCCCCTTGAGGAAATTAAATAATTAATATTTTCAATTTAAATATTTAATGTTTTCATTTCTTCGCTCTAGTAACTAGGCTAAACGCGGCGTTGAGTTCCGAGATTCAACACGTAATGACTCAAATTTGCCGAGAAGCGGGTTTAGACACAGAGAGTTTTATCACTATGTTCCAAGTTCCCTCTTTCCACTCGCCATATGCGGGATAAAGCGTGAAGCTGAGTTCGCTTATTAAACGTGATTTTTTTAAGGGCTATAAAGTATCAAAAATAACTCCAAAATGTCAATTCAACTTGCCGCGGGAACCCATGAAATGTACAGTATGCAGTAGTATGTACCCAATCAAGGCGGAATGTTTGCGAGCTGGCAACATTGCGTTATTTATCGCCGTCGAATATCGATGCATTTTTCTGGTATATGACAACACTCGGTGATTTGTGGTTCAGTGACGATTAGGGCGCGGTTACAATGTATGAGAATTTTTGGTAATATTTTTTTGGTTCTTTTTTATGGATTATATTGTGAGGGGGGGTTATGGGAACCCCTATCTGTCTTTCAGTCTGTCCATTCGTCATTGCAGACTATTTATTTTAGAACTAGTAAAAGTTAAAGAGTTCATGCTTAGTTATGTCTCATATAATATAAAATTTGCATTTCACCGGTTTTTCTATAAAGCAAATCGTATTTCTAATGTTTCTAGTAGAGCCTCTAGTCACTTTAGTAAAATAAATCACTATGCAATCTACATATTAAAGTAACGACTGCCGACTTAGTAAGCGGAACCCTAAATCATAATCTGTTTTAAAAGTAGGTTACAAAATTATAAAGAAATTCATGTCTCGAACCATAACTACGGCGTTGAATTCCGTATAAAATTTATCTTCTCTCTTTAGTCAAAATAAAGGTCAACCTGCATTTGCTATTTAAGTTTGTGGCTTATCCAACATTGGTCAAACCAT
>DWMZ01006967.1:0-10054 GCA_018249855.1 Eueides tales michaeli
ATATATATATATATATATATATATATATTTATATATATATATATATATATATATATATATATATATAAACAAAATTTTGTTGATTTAAAAAAGTCTTTTTGAGTTCATTTATGTTTTTGTCTTGGTTATATGAATAAAAACAATTACTCTAGTTCATGACTGCACAGACTTATGGCTGCACAGACTTGCGGGCCGGCCGCTAGAACTATAGGTAGTTATAGACAATATGGAATTAATAATAAATTATTAAAATTGAAAAAGAATTTATCATTTGACAATCTTTTATATATTTGGCCCAAATTCACTTGTAGCAACAGGTAGAACTACTTCCAAGCTTTCATTTGCAAGGTGGTTTTGACTTTTTGTTTTATTTTTATTTAGTATTAAAAAAGTTTGTTCACATATATAGGTAGAACCAAAAAAGCTGGCGTATTTCAGAGCGTTTATGCGCAACTCTTTGTAGATATTTTTATCAATGCAGCGGTAAAAGTTTAGCAAGTCAAGTCCTTCGTTGAATTTGTTGCGTAAATCGTGGTCGTTTTGAATGTCGACTGCATTGACTCTGGTGCATTTTCAATAAATTAAATCGTGAAAGGATTGCCGAATATGTCCAACAGAGAAAATCTGTCTTGAAAAGATGGAATCTAAATGTCTAGCTTTTCTACATAACTGAAATTAATCGTAGTTTTGTTGAATTTTTCAGCCATTTTCTTATAATTCGGAAAATGATTGTAATTTCCAGAATTCAATTGTGATCTGAAAAGTATCAGCTTGCATTGAAAGGATACATGAGCGTAGAGCTTTTTTTTATGGAAAAGAAACGGTAAACGAGCGTGCGGGTCACCTGATGGTAAGTGATCACCGCCGCCCACGGCCCCCTGTAGTACCAGAGGCGCTACAGGAGCGTTGCCGATCTGGAAGGTGGATGGGCACCGAGGCCCGCCATTACCCAATGCGAAACACAGTGGACAAAGCGACTTAGCCACCTTACTTCTGTATACTACAGTAAATCTCCGTATTCGCTTTCGATGTCAACTAGGAATTGTTTGAATTGTCTGTGATTGAATCCTCGTGATTTGATGAAATTTACAGTCGAAACTACCATTTTCATGACATTTTGAAATTCAATTTCTTTAGAACAGAGGAGTTCTTGGTGTATAATGCAGTAAAACTGCATGGGATCTTCAGCTTATATATTTTTTTCTTGCAGATGCCTTTTCAGCAAAGTAGCGCGGAATTGACACTAATCATCGAAGGAGCACCGTCAGTCGCAACTCCCAATAATTTTGATATGTCCAAATAGGTTTTTGAACACTCATCCAAAAGTACATTGAGTATATCAACTTCTTTGGTTTGACCTTAGAATAAACACATTCCTAATAATTCTTCTAAGACTTCAAAGTTCAACGTCCTGTTGGACTAATATCAGTGGATTCGTCGAGTGCTAATAAAAAAAAATCAATGATCTTAGTTGTTCCCATTAATTGTTCCGCAATATTACCTGACAAAGAAATAATTCGTCTTTGGAAAGTCATACGATTTAGTTGAATTTTCTCAAACTTTTTTGCTGCTTCTGGACACATTTTCTTAGCGGTTATGTCTATGCATTCTTTTACAAAATTGCCATCATTGAAGAGCCGACTTGACTTTGCTATCATTTGAGAAATATCATAAACATAGCTTGCTGACCAATAAGCTCCCGTTTTAAAGACAACTTTTTTGCTTTCTTAATTCGCCTGTAAACTTGGTAAAAGAAGGATGCTGCGTTTCATAGTACCTTCTTACATTATATTCCTTTGCAATCGCAACAGAATTCTTGCATATTAGACAAACGACTTTGTTATGCGACCATATAAAAAAGTATTTCTCAGTCCCAATTTCATGAAACTGCCGATTTTCATCTTTAACCTTACGTTTTTGACTAGGTCCTGGCTTCTCCAAGTTGCGTTCTAATCCTGGCTAGAATTAACACAGCACCTAAAACAATTACAGTATCTACTTACGTATCTTTTCGGAAATACATTCAATATACAGACACAATTTTTTACTTTTGTATATTATAATAGATTACGCTACTAACTATTAAAATAACGTGGAAAAAAGTCGTTACAAAGAAGAAAGTGGATCGTTTCAATATTATACAGCGTTAATTAACGAATTAATTATAGGATATTGCAAACGTGCCGTAATTTTTTAACCAATATAAGAAAATAAGGGAAACCTAAATTAATCTGCATGATTTACGACTTAAGTAAATTAAAAGGAAAAATTTAAGATGGGCGTTTCAGACGATACTTCATTGTGAACTACATTTTTTTTAAATAAAATTATATAAACAGCCTTTAAAATTTTATTAAAAAATGTATAAAAGGTAACCTTAGAAATATGAAATATTATTAATGTGTATATTTTAATAAGTTGTTTTAATTGCACTGCTAGGAATAGGATAATTTACAGCAATAATTGATAAGGTGCGAATGGATTACGATATAATGAAACGAAATGGATTACACTCAGTGTATAAATGGACATCTATATGGCACGAGTGTCTCTAATTGCAAAATGTATTGTGACACTACAATAATTGTCACAGCAACCGTTTTGTGAAAAAGAGTCCAAGTGTGTTGTGTATTTAAAAACTTTTTAAACTTAGCTTTATGCTACCGGGGTAAGCAGAAGGAACAGAGCGCCAAATGCTACGGTCTCGGCATACCTCTCCACTATCCTCAACCTCTTCATTTATGCTCCGGAGGGCATATATGAATATGCCCTCCGGGGCGTCCTCTCGTAGACCTCTCTTACCACTCACTTTTCCTTTATAAATTTGTTTGCTATTCTTTTATCACTCGTACACATTTTGAGCAAGTTCTTCTACACTTTTTGAACAAGTTTGATATATTCATTACACCACACCGCATACAATAAACGTAAAGTTATCGTTAAATTATCACCAATTTAAGTGTTAAACAGTATTTCCGCGAAGTTTTAAATTGACACTAGGTACTGAGTTTCGATTTAGAAACGTATTTTTAATATAAACTTAATACATAAGACTTATTAATTTATTTTTCGCATAGCAAGTGAGACAGAGGACAGCGAAATATTCCTATATATTTTGAATGTGTAGGTAGAAAATGTATACATGTGATTGTGTGACGTGTGTGTAGTCTGTGACTATGTGAGTGTTTTTGTTTATTAGTCTTTGTTCACTTCATTTTCCTGCGAGTTACGGAACCCTAACCCTACAAATATGCTGACGGACAAAACTTATAGAATTTTTCCACGCGACCACCCCGCGAGTTCTCGGTTATTGTATTAGCATTTCAATAACCCATTCTTCTAACTTCTAAGTTTTCCATTGTTTTAATTTTACTTTATTAATTGTAATGTTTTGTAGATCACTCTTTATTCTCACTTCGAATAAAGCAGTCATTAGTTTTAAGATAATTATTGTATTAATATATAATTAATAATTATTCAGTTTCTTTTTAACCTCTCGAATGCCGCGAAAATCCTACCAACAGTTGGTAGGATTTTCGCGGGCCGGTTCGCGATCGGTTTAAATTAATTTTTCGATAATTATAATCGCGTCGCATGCTGCCCGGATGGCTATCAAGCACCGTTTCTGAATCCAGAATCTACGAACCTGTGGCAGCCGGAAGTGGAATCCAGCAATCGATTCAACTGAGAAGAGACCAGAGTTTATGTGAGTACATAAGAATCGTTCTCGTGTGTTGCTCCTTCCTACGATCCTAGACCTAAGCCTAATTCATAAGTTACCAAAATTTTACATCCTAAAACATCTAGGACCCGAGAGCCTCTATCTAAGCAGGCTCGTCGGTTAAATATAGATAGAGTAAGAAATATTAATTCGGAAGAAATAAAAAATGTAAATTTGAATTTTAGTCATTGTAATTAAATTAATTTTCTTAACATGTCTCACGATCTGGACGCCACATTTAAGGCTTCCACCTTGTCCCGGAGTTTGACGGAAACTCTAATATTTTAACTCGATTTATTCAAATTTGTGCCCATTTAGCGATACAATATCTTAGTAAATTACCTGGTAGTGAATTTTCTGATGTATGCCGGCTAAATGAAAGTTTAAACAAGATAACAGGCACAGCATCAAGCAAAATTAATTCAAACGGAATACCTGATAATTGGCTGGGTATTAAAATCCTCTTAATTAATAACTTTTTCGATCAAACGATAAGAGCGCCCTATGCAATAATCTTTCTTTAGCGATACAAGGCAATAGAAGCCCACAAGAATTTTATGATCATTGTCAAAATTTGTTTAGCACGTTAATGACTTACGTTACACTACACGAGACTCTACCTACCACTATCGAAGCAAAGCGCGATTTATATAGAAAAGTAACTATGCAGGCCTTTGTTCGTGATCTTGAAAAAGGGTCAATCTACATTCAGGGATATGATTATTTTTAAATTATTTCTATTTCTCCGTTTCGAAAAAAGGAAGTTGTTAGATTAAGTAACACGTAATATCTTATAAAATAGTCGAAAGGGAGAAGTGTATTGTATTAACACTAAGTGGAAGAATTGCAAAACTGCTTAGTCATTATTTTCAATCAGATTTCACCAGGCCAACCTGGTTTAGCTACTTTGATAAAATTACAAAATTTATATACCTTGATTAATTATAAAATCTTTCCTTACAAGCATTTAGTTTGATAATGGTTTGATATTCACTTTAAGGGATCTACCCCAAAGATCTTGAAGGTGTGTTAAAACTACTGGCTTGGTACTAAAATGCTCCCGCCAGTCTTTTTTAAAGTTTATAAATATATGTGAATCTGTATAGCCTCACTGAGTTTCTTGCACCGGTTCTGATGCATTAATTTAAGTAAATCTTCCGTAAACCGTGCTTTGGTAAAAGTCTAAGTTCGGCGTTGAGATCGACCACTCCATATGAAATGCAATGGAGATGACGGTCTGCCTAGCTCATTTATTGAAGGAAAATTAAAGACAAAGAATCATTTTTCCACCGAAACTCATGATACCGCTTGTTTAGTGGCGGAACTCTAGGTGACACTCTGTATAATATGCACCATTTATATTCATTAAGAATGAGAATTTATTATTTAGAAAAGCCTTTGTGCATTGTAAACCATTGAATTCGTCAGAAATAAACATGAATAATATGAAAATACTTCAGGGTCAGAAATTCGTCAAGTCACATTCAAAGTTGAAAAGTTAAAATTCTAATAATTGGGATAAAGTGGATTAAAATCAAATGACAACGAATCTCGTCAAATACTCAATGCGCCTTTTAAGGTTTCACACTTTTATTAACACCTGTAATACACATATGCACATATGTGTGTGTTACAATACGATATAATCGTACATATACAACAATAGCAAGACAACCTTTTTTTATTTCGAACTAATCATTACGCAAAATTCAATTAACGTAACAGACATCAAAATATCATTGGAAAAGAATAAAAAATAAGAAATAATATGGCGTAGTTAAATAGAGTCACAAACAGACTTTCGCTGCTTGAGTTGAGATCCTTCAATATGAAACTTTATTTTGAGGAAGGCAAAGTTTTAATAATCCTCCGCGTCAGGCGACTAGTCCGTCCAAAACGGAATGAGCCCTTGTTACACACTGGACTTTGGCTTTTAATTGTTGCTAACGAAATTTCAGAAATGAAATCGTAATGCTTATAAAATATATTTTAATGGAAGCTTTTTTGTATTTAAAATTCAAATGCTTTATGAAAGCTATTAGTTATATAGAGTGACTGATTAGATATTTTTTTTAATGTGTTGAAAATGGTACTAAGGATATTAATAATAATTTATTTACATTTAAATTATATGATCCTAAAACTTTTACATGTAGTTAGAAGTATTAGAAATGTATGCAACAAATACATAATCACAACGATTACAGGAAAATGCATAATTTTTTGTTCCTTTACAGACATATTTTTACACTATTAAGCTTGTAGTTGTAAGTGTAAATTTAATTTTAATATCCCCTAGTGTATGACGTTCACAGATTTGTAGAATTACAAAATGCTGAATGATGGACTCCTTCAAAAACGTCAATTGTTCGTAACAGTCCTAACTAGAGGAACTTACCTACGATTTTAATGCCACAATTGAGAATTAAATCTCTGTTAAAATTTGAGCTCATCAATGAAATAATTTTGTAAGTTTTCATTAGTTTTTAACGAGATCAACACTCATTGAGTTGTTTTGAAATGTTATTTTACTAAGCTTTTTTTCACATTGCACGGAAGGCAAAGGGAACCTTGTGTTGAGGCACTACTTTCCCGATTTTTCTTGTAATTTTCAAGATATTGCGTGATTGATGAATGACGTAATATAACGTCGAGCTTTTTTTTATTTTGAATTGAAAATAATTCATTCACCCCAGTGGCAATAGAATCTACGGTTCTTACTGATGGAACATACCTACGAGTTTATTTTTTTTTTAGATTGAAGATAATTCTTTTACCCGAGTTAAATCGAATAACCAATTCACAATTGTCACGCTCAGAGTTACACTTTGTGTAATATAATATTTGTACACGTTTAGATAGATATTAAATAAATAACATTGTTAATATGAATTGAATTATTGAATTGAATTATTTTACATTATAACTTGAGCTTTTTTATATTGTTAAGATTTCTCTTATTCAAAGATTTCTTTCGAATCTTCTTAAAAATACCTTATCTTTTGTATTAAGTCCTTTTTTATAAGTATACAGTTTTATTTTTTGTTATGGTGTACAACAACTAAATATATAATGAATAGAATTATGTGAATTATTAATTCATGAACGAATAGGGGCTTTTTAAGGTTATTAGAATACAATAAATAAGTAAATAAATAAATTTATGTGATATTTGGATTGCAATTAGGATTTATAGTCAATATTAATAAAAAATAGGAATGGAATGGAGTGTCTGCCATGTACAAGATAAAGCGTGAAACTGAAAGAACATGAATAACAATAATGTTTTTTAATAAAATACAAAGGACAATGTGTAATTTTGGACCCAGCACCACCGGCATGCAAATTATAAACAGCGACTTATTGACCGTTTAATGCTAACAAAATGTATACAGTAATAATATAATATATTCAAAATGCAAAAGATTTTTGTGTTATATACGATTCTCTGAAGTGTCTGCTAATTATATTGTAACCAACGGCCTTGGGGCGAAGAAGGTATGGGCGAAGAACAATGTCCTTTACAAAATAATACAATTATAACATACTCTTAATTATTTTTTAGGTTTAGGTTTAGGTTTCACGAAGATCACCTTACTACTGACCACTTTTCATTACTCATTCATAACAACATTATTATTATTCATACCAGATCAATTGTTAAGTAAAATACTATTAGGCAAAGTTAACAAATTTTAAATACCTAACCAACGGTTACGCAAACATTGGAACCATATATTTGACAGCGTACTTTTATGGAGCTTTGTTAGGTTTCTATAACGTTAATTACGGTAATAAAATAGCCACAAACGAATACATGTCGTCATAATAGTTGGAATTTCTGTGGTAACAATTTAGTTGTTTCGGTAAACATATGAATTTGATATTGATAGCTGATACAAATCAGTAAAAAATGGATTTTGTCTTTAAAATTCCGTTCTTTTCGTTTTTTATATATTTTACTTGATTGCAAGGGAAGTATTTATGTAGATATCTACGTATGAACGCATGTATATATATATGTATATATTATTGTTTATATGGACTTATCTTCAAAACTGTCGAATAGATTTATATAATTGTTTAGTATTTGATTGATTAGTATAATTAATTAGATTCATCTTTACCTTTTGTTCTTAGATAGATGAAATTAAGTTCTTAAACAAATAATCGTACAGAACATAGATAATGCGGGCGAAGCCGTGGGCCTGTCGTTAGTACATATAACAGTAAAAGTAAAGGAGGTTCTTTCAAATAAAAGTATAAGCAACAACAATATCTGTATGCACATACGTATGTATTAGAGCGTCTATTATACCTGATACCAGATTTTTGATTTTGCTCTCACATGATAAACATTAATAATGAGACTCGAGAGTACACGAAAATGTATTACACTGTAATAGCGTAGGATCATGTGCAATATATCCATAAAATACATGAATTACTTGACTTTAATTAATGTCCTGATGTTTAAAAGAATTGCTCAGCAATTTGATTTGAATGTGTGCTTAGTATGAAATATAAGTGTAGTCATAAAGTCCTATTATGTAGAATAAATAAATATTTATATTAAATAAATTTCCATTTGGTTAAACATTAATAAAAAAGGACAACTGTTTTAATTGACTGTAGTGTATTTCTATATGTCACTTGGTTACCTTTTGTATTATATAATTTATAAATGTAAAAAAAATTGTATTATATTATGAAAACTACTCATAGTTTAATATAAGAATGTTTCATTACTTTCAATAAATAAATGATTATTTTAACCTTTATTTTATGTTGCCATTTTCCTTGATGTACATACGTACTACGGGCGCACTTTCAAATAGTGCATAGTAGCCTAGTGTAGGACTATAAGATTGAGTTATTAAATATTTTTATTTTTTTGCTCTATTAAGAAGATAAAGCACCGAGTTGGACTTCGCTAAAATTTTGGAGGAAAAAACTGAAACGGAGTAACGGAACCGCGGTATACGGGAAATTGAGCATTGTAGTCTCGCTGGTCTGTTTAGACAAAGAGCGAAGTCTTTATTTTGTGCAGAGTGTGTACGGTTGATTCTTACCACCTCCTTGCCTCGTCTAATGAGTAGCATGTGAAATAAAAAAACGTAAAAACGTACATTGTTATATATTTTAAGATTTTAATCACGTATTTCAGAATCACGCTGCTTTAGGACCATCTTTCAATTGACGAAAAGAGTATGCAAATTATCGTAACATATATACAATATTTTTTTAAATACATATAAACAAATAAATAAATTTAAAAATATTATATAATCCTCGTTGTAACTATCATTTTCAACTCAAAATAAACAACCTACCCTCTGAAATGTATGTTAAGTTTGTTGTAACTAAGGGTAAAAGTAGTAGGTTACTTTCATTCTTTAGAACATTGTGCGTGTAAAGACTGACAACTGTATTAAAACATTCCAGTAAGTAAAGTCTCATGTGACTTTTTTTTTTATGGAAAAGAAACGGCAAACGAGCGTTCGGGTCACCTGATGGTAAGTGATCACCGTCGCCCACGGCCCCGTGTAGCACCAGAGGAACTACAGGAGCGTTGCCGATCTTTAAGGTGTATGGGCACCGGGGCCCGGCATTACCAAATGCGAAACGCAGTGGCGAAAGCCCCTACTTAACGCCGGTTTTAAATGCCGGGGGGTGGTAATAATCCGGTCGAGTCTACCCATGCGTATTGCCATTGCTGACAACGTGACTCTCCCACACGTACTTTAGTCGCCTCTTACGACACCATCAGTACCAGGGTGATCCTATTCTAAGCCGTGTGGGCTAATATCTTTAAATATAATAAGTAATGATAAAGATATATATATTTTAGTGAGGCAGGCAGAGGGAGACTGGTATTTTTGTTTTAAGACACTCTGTTCCCATGTATGGATTGTGTATTAAATGGTAGAACTTAACGCCGGGTTTTGCCGTGTTTCCAGAGCGAGGAAAATATTAAATATTTAATTTTCTTGAGTCACGTTCACGTGTAACCCTGAGCCACGACTGGGTTCATAGACATGTGAAATAAAATATAATTAATTATAAAAAATATTATTGTGCTAATAGTACAAAGTGACCCTTTAAATAGTTCAGTTTTTCTTTTAAATTACGGAACCCAATAAAAACATAGATTACTTGTGAATATCGCGATACACCGACGGTTTTAGTTGTTAAGCCTGAAAGCCGCTGCTGAGATTAGATTTCTATGAGAACTTTTCTTTTTTATATATATATATATATATATATATATATATATATATATATATATATATATATATATATATATATATATATATATTTATATATATATAT
>DWMZ01006968.1:0-10053 GCA_018249855.1 Eueides tales michaeli
TAACCGCCATTTGTGGAGTTGTGATAGATGACAGTGTTTATAAATTTAAATTTTAAGTTAATTTAAACTTAGAAAAAAGGCACATCGTATTTTGGTTTAGGGATCATTCGTTACATATTTTTTCTAGTGTAAATGTGAAATTAAATAAAAACGGTTAGTTGCGTCAAACTCACCCACTAAGGGTTCAGTAGCAATCTTGATATGAAATTTAAGTTTGCTTCTGCAATTATGTTGCATATATGACTTCTGTAATGTAATTACAATTATGTGCTTATAATTTTTTTCTATGAAATATCTTACATTTTGACTTTCGGATTTTTAAATCATTTATTTTATAAATTTTCACTTCGTGATAAATTTGAAAACTATAGGTCCTCCTTTAGATTTTGATAACGCGGCACATTTCATACAAAATGCACCAAATAATTTAACTTGATACCTGTGAGCTATCTCGAAGTAAACGACAGACGGACAACAAATGAATATGATCCCCCTTCTTCTTTTTGAGGTACGGTAGAATAAAATTAACATTTACACTCTATTTCAATATAATGGCTGTCGTGGCGCAGCGGCAGAAGGGACCGTAAAGGCGACAGGTTGCGGGTTGGACACCCACTCGAGGAAATGAAATATATCATATTTTCAAATTGAATATCAAATGTTTTCATTTCTTAGGACAAAGTGCGGTGTTAAATTCCGCCAATCAATGCGCAAAATTCGGCGGAAAATGGGGAACGGAACGAAATATCCTAATTCTAGGTTCTTAAGTTCTTTCTGCCCACCCTGCCATGTGCAGGATACAGCGTGAAGCTGAAAAAAAGAGTAGACAGGATGTATTAGGACTAGGATCAGATAGACACGTATAACAAAGACACTCAGTTTTCCGCCTTCTACCCAAATCTGAGACTGACCACTTCCTTATATATAGCTTCTTTACGAGTATATTTATTTTGAGTTAATGAATGCTTTTAAAAATATGAATGCACACATGTGTAATCATTTTAACGCATATAATACATCAAAACTAATATAGCTTAATTTAATTTTAGATTCTATTAAATATACCTAGGCACAAATGGTTAATCAATCTTAGTCTGAATTTACTGGTAAGAAACACATTACATGGACTATTCCATAAATCTTGTAAAGCAATGTTTGAAAAGGTGTCAGTTAACCAGTGCATTAATTTAATAGAGATCTTATAGACATCACGAGTGTCATTAGTTATAATTAAATATCATTACGACGTTAAAAATTATAAGTTTCATAAGAAAGTATTATGTATGTGTTATTACGTGAAAGTATTTTGTATTTGTTTATTTTTTTATGGCTATCAGAATTAATATGAAATTACAATAAGACGATATGCATCACCTGATTAAAGTTTATCTTATTAGTCACATATAATATTATATATTATAAGGAGATATCATCGTCGAATAGAAGAAAAAAATCATCTTCAAAACGAAAATTGCAAAGCAACATAGATTACATTCTAAAAGTCAATCGATACAGCACTTTAAGGATGTCACTAAGAGAGTAAATAAAAAAGGTCCATTAGCGTCGGAAGCAAAGTTCTTTCAATTTTGGGTTCGTTATAAGGGTTCCCATAGTAATAGAACCAAACTTTTACTAGTTTATAGGTTTTTTTGTTATATAAAAGTTCTATTGCTTGTGTAGATAAACTGTTTTTTAGTATATATTCTTACTCTACTGCATTAGTATTTATCGTTATATATACTTATTTAATTTTTTTTCAGCTTCACGCTGCATCCCGCACATGGAAGGGTAGGCAGCGGCAACTTGGTTACCTAGTGTTAAGACACTCCGTTTTATTTTCGTTACCCACTTTCCGCCTAATTTGAGGCATTGCGTGTTGAGTGGCGAAACCAGAGCTTACACACTTATAACACCACGTTTTATTTAAGTAGGCCAAGAAAATGTGTTTGTCTATATCTTTAGATATAACCAGTCCCGCTGGGTGGGAGTTCAACCCACCATACCGTTCAGTACACATTCCAAATGCATAACTTGTGTCTCTTCATTAAAATTTATCGCTTCTTTGTAAGAAGTTTATAAAAAGAGTTTTTTTTTTAAAAATTAATAGTAAAGTAATTTTCGTCAAATTTGTACTTAAATAATTAAATTTATATATATTTTCTCCATATCTTTTTCTGTTTTCTCGTATAAGTGAGTAAGGGACAGAATTAATAAAATGTAACTGTATATAAGCCAGATGTACGATTGATTTATATTTCCTGTAGGACACTACTACTACTACAACAATCTGTCACGGACTAAATTTTATCTAGACAGTATATTGATATATGAAAACTTTTGTTAGAAGTGCAATTTAAAAGCACTAAAAACGTACCATGTACTTTTCGTTATATAAGTCTTCATCGTTATACATTTTTCACGAGGCCCGCCGGAGATAATTTATTAATATATTATTAACTTTACTTGTCAGATGTCAGTTCGGTTGTACTAACGAAGGTCATGGTAAATATTTTTATTTTTATATCATCTTCAGGGACTTTTTGTGGTTTAAGAGGAAATGTTTTCTTTGTACAAAAAATCATGCTTTGTATTATTTTAAATATTATAACTTACAATTGGTGATTTGTGTATATCTCCTAGTAATATGCTTATTTATTTATTATAATTTATAATATATAGTAAATATATATTCAATGTAGAGCAAGCAGATAATATCAAGTAGCTACATAATCGATATCTTTGGAGCTTTTCATTAAAGTCACTGGGTTCGCTTTGATTACATTACTTCTTCTTCTTCTTTTTGCTTCTTCTTCTTCTTCTTTCTTTTTTAGCATCGTATACGGAACGTGGCATGGTAGTGGAGGGAACTTGGAAACCTATTGTCAAGATACTCCATTCTCATTAATACATCTCCGTGTGAAGGAAGCGTCCTTTGTTTTGAACAAATTATGATAATTATAGCAAGAAAATGAAATTGTGTTAAAAAAATACAATTCAACAAATATGTATAATTTTCTATTATTGCTGTTTTATTCATAAGAGAATGTTATAAGCATGAAACCCAATAAATTCACTGAAAGGGGCCCCTTATGGTTCAGCTATTTGCATTTTAGCCAAATCGGAAATCTACACCGGAACTTTTGGCGTGAAAACTACAGCAGGGCGCCAAAATTTGTAGGCGAAAATTGTTAGTTTCTTTTTGTCAAATGTAGAAATTAAAATATTTAATTCCTTTAAGTAAGAATCGAAGCAGCAACCGTTGCTTTTACGCTAAGAATTTTTCATATTTTCCTTATAAAATAACAATATTTTTATACAACACAGGTGTGAATAGTTGTATGGTTTTTCTGTGTCATGTTTTCTATAATATCACTGATATTGACTGACGGTTAATTGACAACCTTTAAAGACACTTGGCGAAATCAAAAATCAAATGTCTTAATTTTACATTTTTATTATTAAATTTAAAATTTTAAATGTCGTATTTTTCTTAACTTATTTCAAGTATCTCCTATATTTTAAGGGGTTAGCGAAAGAGTGCCTTTTATTTTTCTCGTATTTAGAGATATTTGTAAACGTTTTATATATTTTTTTGTAAAGTGGTAAACAAAGTGTCAAAATGGGAACAGACTGTCTTTATACGACGTCCCCAACTTCCCTCTGCATACCAAGTCGCCTGCGGGATACACGAGACGTACGTGAAGCTAAAAAAAGTTTGTACAGCAGTTATTGCTATTTGCTAGTATTTAAATAAGGCGCATATATGGCGCAAATGTCGATTCTATAATTTTTTTTAGCTTCACGCTGTATCCCGCCCGAGTCAGGGTAGGCAGAGGAAACCCGGGAACCTAGCGTTAAGACACTCCGTTCCTTTTCCATTCCCCATTTTCCGCCGAATTTGAGGCATTGCGTGTTGAGTGGCGGAACTCAACGCCGCGCTTTGCCTTATTACCAGAGCGAAGAAATGAAACATTAAATATTTAAATTGAAAATATTAAAAATTTCATTTCCTCGACTGGGGATCGAACCCAGAACCTGTCGGTTGCAGCCACACGCTTGTGCCGCTGCGCCACGACAGGCCTCATTCTATAATCTTTAACTATAACCACATATTATGAGTAGAAATTATATTCTCATGAGGCTTGTAGTGGCGCAGAGGCACAAGTGCGCGCCAGATTGTGGGTTCGAGTCCCATTTCAGGAACTGAAATATTTAATATTTTCATTTTTCCAAGTCGTCTCCGTCTTTTTACACGAATTCCAGGTATTACTTCTTAAATAGCAGATCTCAAGGCAGCACTTTGTCTTACCAAAGAATATATAAAAATAAATATGTTATACAATAATTTATATTTATAAGAATTTAAGCCATCGCTATAAATATATATAAAATGTGAATGTCGCAATGTTTTGGTAAGAATGTGAGTCACTAATTCAAAATAAAATTATAAATAGAATATATTTTTACTCAAGGTGTAAATTTTACGCGTTCATTAATTTTACTGTCGCTGTTTCGCGTGGGAGTAATATATAGAAACAATATTAATTTAAGATCGCTCTTTAACTACTTAAAATAACTGCTAAGAAAATATTTGAAGTATAAAAAAGATAAATAGTTAATTTTATGGCTGACATTTACTTTTTTCAAGCTTGAAGTGTTCTAGGTCATTTTTGAACGTTAAATTTTCTATTTATCTTGTGAGTATCTGTTTCAAATGAATTTATTTCTACGTTGGTACTAAACACAATTTTAATATTTTTTTCTGATACTGCGTTAATGACTGACAGACAAAGCGTAGGGAAAACAACAGGCATTTGGCATATGGAATTGGGAATCACGTGTCTCTGTGATTTAATGTAGGTGCTAATGAAATTGATATCACCCAATCTTCAAACCAGACTGATGTCTCAAAACAGACTGATGTCTACGCATGTAATATTAGTAATAAAATAATATAGATAAATCGAGGCCTGTCGTAGCGTAGACCACAATCTTGACTGAAAATGCTACAGATTTTGCGTTCGAGCCCCACTGGAGGAAATTAAATATTTATTATTTTAATTTCTTCGCTCTGGTAAGAAGGCAAAGCTCGGTGTTGAGTTCCGTCACTCTCCACACAATGCCTCAAATTGGGGAACAGAACGGAATGTCTCAACACTAGATTCTTAAATTTCCACGGTGGTGGTTACGCCGTTTCTGAATTTATCATTAAAAAACGCACAGGCAAAAACTATAAAAATCATTGTTTTGGATCTATAACACTACTACTATTATAGATTTTCTCATGACTTCCATGTACAGACAGCGAAATATTTTATTTTATGTATAGAATTACTAGTTCATTGATAGCGTAAATGTCAACATGGGTTAAATGTGCGACCAGTTATTTTTGTACGCACTACATTTTTCATGTAAAAATAGAAAGATTCCAGACATTCGTGCAGTGTAGCATAGTTTCAAAAAATAACTAAACAGATAGCAAATAATGGCACGCTTGTTTGTTTGTTAATACAAATTGTATTATTTATAAGCAACCTATAAATAGAAACACAATATACAATAACTTTTGGATTATTTAAGTGAGCATTTTTTAGTGGTTGGGCAAACAACACTACGTATTTAAAAAATTGAAAACTATCAAGGTAGCTCTGCTTTTACTATCATTCAGTATTAACAAAAGATATGTATTTCTTTTCATAATTATTTTTATAGTTAAATATTTCTTTAGCATAATGTGACTGTTCCGCATCTAGCAGGGTAGGCGGGCAGAAGCTATTTGAATATACGTAGTGTTAGATCATTTCGTTCCTATTACTATACATCCGTTTCCAATTTTCAGCCAAATTCTTAAGATATTGCGTAACGAATGGCAGAAATCAAAGCCGCGTTTTGCGTCGTTATCGGAAGAAAGAAATAAAAATATATAATATTTCGCCCACCTGTGTGCGAATTGAACCCACACAACCACCGTCCCGTTTACAGTCCTGCGACTGTGCTTGTGCTTTTGCGCCACGACAGCCCTATTTCAATAAATATTCTGGAATACGTATTTCTGTAATTTCAATTTTTTAAGTTACTCAGCAGGAAACTTTTTTTTATATAAGTGCTAACGATACAGATAATTTGGCGACACATACCTAACCTTTACCACCGTCATAGTATCATTACTTCAGTAACATTCGTTGACTAATAGTCTGAGTATCTAAGATGATATTTGTGTTATTTTTGTTAGTGACAGAGATTTTTAGTTACGAAATGAATATATATATATATATATATATATATATATATATATATATATATATATATATATATATATATATATATATATATATATATATACAAAGTTTTCTCAATATCATCTTATATCAATACGAAATTAATAAGGTACAAATAAGTAATTGTATATGTACGTCTATTATAAGTAAATATTATTCAAAACCTGCAAGCATTATTGAAAAACAATGTCAAAAATTTCATTGATTATCTGTAAATAATAAAATTCCAATAAAAATTTTAACGCTGAAACAATGGCTCACGTGCCAATGATAATTAAAATCCATTACATTGACATTTTCATTACAGATTTCAACAGAACAATACTGTACTGCAACGTGTTACGTTGCAGTACAGTATTGTTCTGTTGAAATCTGTACGAGATATATATTGGTGAAATACATGGGTTGCTTTCAAAATATTTACTATAATTATACGAAAACATATAGTTAAAAAAAACAAAAATAAAAAAATCGAAAATCTCCCTATTGCGCTATTATATGATTACTATATACTTTCTTTCTTTAGACTATAAAATGTACTAATAAATCACTTAATATATTTAATGAGTACCGAAGTTTGCTAAACGCACTAGTACCAATTTTATATTAGTTTTCTCTCAGCTTCACAGCAAACTCCATTTATTATACGAGTATGTCTAAACAGAGTCTAAGGGGCCAGTCAATATAAAATATTAGCAACAGTAAAAACTAATTTCTAGTTTACGCACTATATTTACATAATAAACATAAATTTATGGTTAAAAATGGCCTTGTATGTTAATTCAGAACAGACGCTCACACGTATTTCAACACATATTCATCTTTATTCCGACAAAGTAATTTATAAGATTTAACGTGTTTATTTAACTTTAGATATCTGTTAGAATTTAAATAAAATGAGCATTTTATGTACTATTTTACTTCGCTAATGTTTTTAATACTCAATTTTTTTCTTATTTTCAATGAATAAGAAGTATATTTTTTATTAAATAGTATTCAGGTGTTTCTTTGTTACAAAATTGTTATAGTTATAATTGTAGTCCTCTAAAGAACTGAAAATAACTAAATACATTATAAGTAGTAAAATCTTTTTCCTTGCACATTTTGTAGAACTGTCACATAGTGCTCCCCTAAAGTCTCAAAGGAACATTCATATCAAATCCGTTTCTACGCCCAGTGATTTCAGCTGTGCGCTGTCTGTCAATCACTCACTTAATACGAAAGAGTTTTGTTTACTCAGTCTTGCCATAAATATTGTTACAAAGAAAAAACATTTTTTTTATTGTACATGATATTTATTAACGTTACTATATGTTACTTTAATACGTTGATATACATAAAAACATAAAAATTGTATAAAAAGCTTATTCGCAGTAGCAGCCGGTATCCATTGGCTGTAATACAGTACTTTACACGTTGAGGCCAGTTAACAATTGCAACACGCATTTTTTCTATGGCTAAATTTTTAATTACCAATCGTATAGATTGTTTTGGGGACGCCAAATGATCATGGCGCTTAAAACAGCCTTACTTTCTAAAACTAGTTATAAATAATTATAATACATTGGATTAAGATCAGGTCTAGATGACGGTCAATTTATATACGATTGCAAATGTATTAATTAAGTCCGGATCGTTAGTTTCTTTTCATTGGCACTATGTTTTTTTATTTAATATTTTTTTATTACTTTTACGTATTTTTTCACTTTATTTCTACCATTAGGAACTGCCTTGGATATTACCGAATCATCACCAGTCAAGTATCTTGTTCAAAAGTCTTTTTTATAGATGATAACTGGAGAAGCAAGAGGTATTTTACCAGTTCTTTAAATCGAGCTGGATCGAGTGAATCGATGTCTTACCGACAGGACTATGCTAAGTATATGATGTTGTTAAGAGGCTTAACTACAGTCTCAAAAATAATATCTTAATATACTTGTGTATGTCAATATTTTGATACCTTTTTCACTTTAATATAGCTCAATCACTATCATAGTTTACACTCCACCAAACTATGACTAAAGACGGATAATACACACGTTGTACTCTTTTGACTAATTGGGAATTCTTTGATGCTTTCTGTATATACAAGGTCATTTTGTTTGTTAAATTATTGCTGAATTGTAAAAAATATCTGTTTTTTTTTCTGTGATCTCCTTTGTGTACCGCTTAAAAAATTGTTTTGATTCAAGACCTTATTCTTTTGTTCCATAAAATGACAGATTCAAAATTTCCAAGTAATATTTTCTTTATTTTTAATTGTAATAGTATTTATCTCTGGACTAAGTAGATACCAGTATTAAGTGGGTTAACGGCAATATATGCGGTTAAACCAAACCAGCTTAACATGTATCCAATTAAAAAGAAACTCCTACTTCCCTACTAACCGTCTATTTTTCAAAGCTTAACGTGTAGATTAGCAGGGCTCAGAGCCGTGCTTTGTCTTTTTATGCCATTAAGTCACGATGACATGTACGGCGCTACGGTCCTACGATATCTACTATTATATTTTTTAACTTTTAATTTAATTTAATTACTTTTGGTATATTGACACTGTGGACATATACTAAAACACTAAATTGACTGTGACAAAGGTCACATAAGTTTTAGCTCGTTAATATTATACGACTTAGTATGTGAAGAAGACTTAAGATATTCTAACTAATAGTTAGACCTAATTGAGTTAACGTTATAAATTATAATTGACAGTAAAGCCAATACAATGAATTAATTTATACTCTCGGCTTCACGCTGTAACCCGCATATGTCAAGGTAAGGCAGAGGGAACTTGGGACCTAGAGTTAAGACACTCCGTCCTGTTCCCCACTTTCCGCCGAATTTAATGCATTGCTTGTAGAGCGGCGGAATTTCACTCTGTATTTTGCCTTATCACCAGTGCGAAATGAAAACATTAAATATCTAAATTGATAATATTAAATATTTCATTTCTACGAGTGGGCATCGAACCCACAATCTGTCGCCTTAAAGTCACATGCTTGTGCCCCTGCGTAACTACAGGCCACTACAATATATATTGATTGGTCCGCTATAAAAACTTCTTTATAATTATTACTGGTGAGAAAAATACGAAAGTTTAAGAAAAAAAAGAATTATACAAACAAATGGTAAGAATAAGAATATTACAATCAATCATAACAATACAAATAATTCAAATTAACAAACACGGTGTCCTTACAATAACATGAATAACAAATAATATGAAAAAAATATTTAATAAAATTGTAAAATGTATTAAATGATCACAAACTGTCACTATAATAATAGCACACAACAATGCCTAGTAAGTATTATTACTTTATTTACTATTTTTTTAATGAAATTCTCTCTCTCAATTTATATTGCTATGTTTTTAACAAAAATCTTTAATTATATGTCCGTAAAGTAATAATTTATCATCATAATGATAATATATTCCTATTACAATTTCAATTTAAAATGCAATCAGTTAAATAAAGAGCAGTTAATAAAGTTATCAATATTAAAGTATATTGTAAGCGTACATTATATGCATGAAATACTGTAATTTTTAGGGACCCTAGTGTTAAGTTACATGGGACAATCCCATTGGCACATTGCCACCGAATTCTTGAGGCGTATTGAGTGGAACGAAACGCCGCACTGTACCTAGTTGTGAGCAAGTTGTGGTTGTTGTGAGCGTGTGTGTGAACTGAAACCAAAACCGTCGCACTTGCCACGCTCGCCTAGTTCCACGCTAGTTAAATTCACTAGTTTTATTTGAGAATAAATATATAAT
>DWMZ01006969.1:0-10053 GCA_018249855.1 Eueides tales michaeli
TTTATTTTTAAATGCAAATTATATGTCGATTTTATTATTTAGATGTCTGAAATTGTAGAAAGTTTATTTATTTTAGATTATATGGAAAATGTAAATAATGACGCCTATTTAAATAAAACTTTTTACTCATTATTGTTAAAGTATTCTACTTATAATAAATATTTAATTGTTAGCTGTCTATATGGAAGGTATATAAAAATAATCTTACTCCCTTATTAATGAACTGACAAACAGATAAACTTTGGGTTCTATGAGAACCCAAAGTTTATCTGTTTGTCAGTTTTTCTGTGCGTTTGCATGATCGCTAATCTGAGAAACGGCTAATTAGCCGCAATCTAATTAAATTTAAATACAGTCCTCCACTTATTAAATTTAAATACAGTCCTCCACTTTAGTGTTTGTTTTATTTAATTTATTGCAAAATAAAAAAGTTACGTTAATTTAAAATATTGACGTCGACAAAATTGATACAAAATTTTTATATATATAGCTAAGTTTTAAATGTATAAATATTGTTTTTTAAAGTGATAATGTCATTAGAACAAGAAAGTAATTGAAATTAGTAAATAAAATAATAGTAGTATATTACAAAATCGCTAGTATTTTATCAAATTCAGTCCTTTATGAAAGCATGTCAGAAATAATGAGAGAGAGAGAGAAGTAAAGGGAAATGTCGGTAGATCTTTGATAACCAGTTTGTATGGTACTGGAGGAAGAACATGTCAACAGCATTAGGACCTCCCAGACACGACAGACTTCTATAGAGACGTTCTAGCCTGTATGTAAAAGATCGGCAGTCGGCGAGGCGATAGAGATAAGCAGAAACGCGCGATAGCGTTTTACTCTCCTTTCTCTCAGACTATCTATATGAAAAATAAATATAAATATAGGAATCGAACCCACATCTACTCTATCTATATTATACTCGTATAGACACATCCATGATGGTGTTAAATGTCTTATATCGTTGGTTTTAAAACAAAACTAGCTAAGCTTTAAGTAATACATTTTCAATGAAACATTAACATCCCATTCCATTTCTCTAAGGGTAATTTAGAAAACTGCTACTCAGCGTCTGCTTACAAAGCTGCTAGTCGTATTACTCTTAGATTGCTTGGTTCTACCTATTTTATCTAATTTTGTTTCCTTATATAAATATGTTTACTGTTTTTTTTATTATATTATATTTTTTTTCCAAAAAAAAGCTCGCTTGCATTTTTTTTTACGTTTATCAAAGAAGTTTTATTATTATTTTTAACTAACTTTTACGGTGTATCTCGAGAGGTAGGTATTTTTTTATTTTTTTTATACTGTATTCATATTATGGCAGGGTGCACAGAGGGAACTGCGGAAATAATAGTTAAGACACTCCGTACTGTTCCCCACTTTACGCTCAATTTAAGACATCGCGAGTTAATATATATAGCGGAACTCAACGCCGTGCGTTGCCTTGTCACCAGAGCGAAGCAAATTAAAATATTAAATATTTTTATTTCCTCGAGTAGGGATTAAGCCCACAACCCGTTAACAGTCACACGCCTATGCCTGAGCTCCACGACAGGCTTCACTTAATAAATCACTATTTCTTATATTTTTCTTTCTCTATCAAGCAGCATTCTTCAAAGTTATTTATAGCCTGGGTCCTACTTAGAGTAAATAGGTATAACATTAAAATTTCGTTAAAATACAACGAGGTGACCCGTATATACGCACAAGCAGACAAGCAAACTGACAAGAAGAATATTTTCACATTCTGAATTATTTTTTGGTTGTATATTTCATATATGGTCGCTCTTCTGATATTTTATAAGAATATATAAAAAAAAATTATCGATTGTAATTATATTAATTCACACTTAGGAAAGAAAAATACTTCAAAACGCTACGTCAACATTTTTATACGTTTTCCATATAAGTAACAAGAACATAATTATTATAACGTATATAAATTAGCTAGAAAAGAGATAGCTTAATTAACATTTTATTACAATAGATAAATAAAAAAGAAAACGATTTTAGCGAAGTAACATCTAATCTCAACTTTTTATCTTCACTGAACTTTGATCTTTCCCGATGACCTTTGAAGTTCTCATGGAACGCGAAAATATTTATTATTTAGGAATATTTTTTTATATATATGACGCAGGAGCACAAGTATGTGACTGTAAACGCGATGATTGTTGGTTTGATTCTCACTCATGGGCATAAAATATTAAATATTTTTATTTAATTCGTGTTGGGAGAGAAAAAAGGAGGAACGCAGGGTTGAGTTCCGTGACTTAACTTAGGTAACCTTTTTGGTATTGAGGTCGTTCCACGGTCGCACGAACGAATTATTTCAATTTTCCCACTCTTGTATATTATTAGTTTTTTTATATTCAAAGCTTTTCAAATAAAACGTTCTAGCATTCTGGTGGAAGTGTCAAGTTTCCCTACAATGCCAGACATTGTGTATTGAGTGTCAGAACTTGACGTCTTGCTTTCTTTTACGCTATAAGAAGAAAATTAAAATAAATAATTTCCATGACTGGGAATCGAATTTACAACCGCGCTTACAATCAAACTTAAGTTATACCACTGGACCTGACATGGTCAAAATGGACTAAAGTGTACATATTTTACTAGACTCATTTTTCTTAATAAGTATTATTTTTCATATATTTATGACTTTAAAAATAGTAAAAATATTCGTTAATTTATTAATAGATAACTTTGCTAATAAAACTATGATTACTATTCTTTAGCTCGATGATTTATTACTATACGGTTATTTAACAAATATTTAATATGCCTCTATACCAACATATTATGTATATATGTATGAACAATGTACATATACGTTGTTTTACTACCACTTCAAGGTTGTACCAAAATAGAATGTTGTGTGACTTGTTTTTGTTCAATTTGTATGTAATAAGTCTCTATTTTTATATAATTATTAGCTCTGAGGTCATGGATTCGGTTCTTGAGTGAGGCATCTCACTTATACTTCTTTTAACTTATTTCAGGTCTTGTATATAATTTTATTTCTATTTCTGTATTTTTTCTATATTTTTTTGTATTTTAAGGTTGAACAAACATCAACAGAATTTCAATGATGATAATACTCTTCCTATTTGGAAGGTTTGGTAGTATGTGAAGTCAATAGCATTAATGACGCAATCAAAGTAAGAAACATAATGATTATGACCATATAATACACGAGAGATATTTGATATTTGGTGTAAAACCGATTACAATTTATAAGAAGGAAGTATAGTGTAATGTATAACATATAAACATTTCACTAAAAGATTAATTAAAAAAGTTCTTACGAAATACAAAACGCATAATATGAATTTAGTAAAATTACGTTAAAGTCTAGACATGAAACTTTAAATTTAATGGAACTGGTCTTATTTTAAGCCCTAACCCTATTCTGCTTAAGTCTGATCTCAGAGCTTGCTTTAACTTTACTTTGGCTTAGATACCATTTATAAAATTAATTAAACATTCAAATTGTACGTCATAATAAATGATTTTGTTGACAAATCTTTACATATACCTATTATATATATTAAAATTAAAAAGGAATTAGTTTGCTTGAATGCGCTTATCTCAAGTACTGATAATTCCTATTGAAAAATTCATTTTATTGAAGAAGACTATAGGATATATAATATGAGGATATCAGTTGCTACAAACCTTACTGTAATTGCGGTCCCAGTCACCTCAGGCTCTTAAAAGATTTTATGAATGATACACAACTGTTATCTATTTCTATTTGACAACGCTGGCGAAGTCACTGATAAAAGCAAAATTACACATAATATACTGAAGTTGTTGATATAAATAAAAAACATACAGACTAGTTTGCTATTTTTTGTATTATTTAATGAAAAAAGACTTAAAATATCATTTTTACGATTATATCAATGACATATTAGCTTGTGTTGAACGAAACATACACATATATAAATTTTATTCTCGATCTACTTTAATTAATGTCACAATCACTCTCTCGATAATAAAGTTTTGATATAACATTGTGTAATGTTCATAAACATATATTTTTTATCATAAAACATGTTAAAAAAATGAAAGTCTTATTTTTTACTATGAGATTTTATAAGATATCTCGTCGTGTTATAAAATATAACAGAATTATATATACTACATACTATAATACATTGTATGTAAAAATAGGCATATTTATACTTATATATAATAAATAAATATCTATATCTTTAGATACTCATAATAAAATCATAACTTGGGAAAGAAGCATGTAACAATGTATTGAGGTTTATAATTTTACGTATTATATTCTACCTATTATAATTAAATTTTTAAATTTTATTTGCGTATATATATATATATATATATATATATATATATATATATATATATATATATATATATGTATATACAAATGATTTTTATTACAAATACTACGGTTGAATTATGTATAGTTGCTACTAAAATAATTAGTTCTTAGAAACAAAAGTCATTTATTAACGTAAACTTAAGCAATTACTACTTTGTTAATACAAAATCTCTTCTTCGTAAATCATATAAATTCCATAGTAACAAATATCTAGACAATGTCTAGACTTTTATTTTTAGCGTAACTTGTATCTCCGGAGGGGATTCTAGTAGAATTGCCTTTTTTTCTTAGAAAAGTCAAATAGAACAGCTAAGCAACACTTTAGTGATGCGCTTCAATATTTACGTTGGTATATATTTTAAACGTATGACAAAAGTTACATTATTTTTTTTAAATATTTGAAAAAAAAACTATACAACAATTAAATAATTATTTAAACTCTATAGTAGTCTTTCGCTCTCATCGACGTATCATAAACCATATTTCCACAGTACACATTAGAAGTTAAATATTAACAAAATGAAAACATAAGGTTTCTAAGGAATGTACTTTGTATAAAAATTCTATTGTTTAAACAACTGTGCCTACGTACAAAAGAAACATATTTGTAGGCGGTTGGTGATCAAAATCTACATTAATCGATTTGTAAATCGTAAATGACTATATATATTCATAGCGAGACATCGATATGTTACGCCTACATTTTTAAGATTTAAAAATAAACCTTAGGACTTAAAATATAGAGACGAAATTAGTATAAAATAAAAATAATTAATTTCGTTTTTTAGACATGTAATTTATTTAAATTGCAAATTCAGTAACCTAAGGGACTGTTAATGAGTGTCAAATATAGGATGAACGCTGTTTGAATTAGAATTTTGTTTGAAGTGTTGCTTGAGTTAAAAAAATATATAATATTGCAAAATGTATGAAAAATATTTAACATTTCAATATTTATAACCATATCCATAAGTTAATATATACTTTATAAATTTAGTTTAGCGCTCGCGACTTCGACTGCTTCAACTGCACAATTATTTTTTAACTGACTTTATTATTTTCTTTATTATTTTCTTCAGTTGAAAGAATAATAGTTTCAACAATTTAGTATTTACTTTATAGTGATATATTTTTTTATCAATGAACTAATAGCAAAAGGAAGAAAGGAAGTTGGTCAAAACTCGACTGTGAAAACTTTATTTAAATTTGTTTAGGAGTTATAGAGAGTATACAATCGCACAACAAAATTTAAAAATTTAATTATACTAGGTAGAACGTAAAACTATAAACCTCAATACATTGTTACATGCTTCTTTCCCAACATCGAATTTTTCCATTTATCTTCCATGTATAGACACAAATCGGTTATGATTTTATTATGAGTAACTAAAGATATAGATATTTATATATTATATATAAGTATAAATATGCCTATTTTTACATACAATGTATTATAGCATGTAGTACATATAATTCTGTTATATTTTATAACACGACGAGAAATCTTATAAAATCTCATAGTAAAAAATAAGCCCACCTTTGTCAACTAAGACTTTCATAATTTTACATGTTTTATGATAAAAAATATATGTTTATGAACATTACACAATGTTATATTAAAACTTTATTATCGAGAGAGTGATTGTGACATTAATTAAAGTAGATCGAGAATAAAACTTATATATGTGTATGTTTCTTTCAACACAAGCTAATGTAATCATTGATATCACCGTAAAATTGCTATTTTAAGTCTTTTTTCATTAAATAATACAAAAAATAGCAAGCTAGTCTGTATGTTTTTTATTTATTTTAACAACTTCATTATATTATGTGTAGTTTTGCTTTTATCTGTGACTTTGCCCGCGTTGTTAAATAGAAATAGATAACAGTTGTGTATCATTCATAAAATCTTTTAAGAGCCTGAGGTAACTCGGACCGCAAATACAGTAAAGCTTGTAGCAACTGATATCTTCATATTATATATTTTATAGTCTTCTTCAATAAAATGATCTTTCAATAGGTAGTATCAGTACTTGAGACAAGCGCATTCAAGCAAACTAATTTCTTTTTAATTTTAATATATATAATATATGTAAAGATTTGTCAACAAAATCATTTATTATGACGTACGAGTACAATTTGAATGTTTAATTAATTTTATAAATGCTATCTAAGCCAAAGTAAAGTTAAAGCAAGCTCTGAGATCAGGCTTAAGCAGAATAGGGTTAGGGCTTAAAACAAGACCAGTTCCATTAAATTTGAAGTTTCATAGACCTTAACGTAATTTTATTAAATTCATAATATTATGCGTTTTGTATTTTGTAAGTAGTTTTTTAGTTAATTTTTAGTGAAATGTTATTTTGAGTTTATATGTTATACATTACACTATACTTCCTTCTTATAAATTTTATCCGGTTTTACACCAAATATCAAATATCTCTCGTGAGTTATATGGTCATAATCATTATGTTACTTACTTTGATTGCGTCATTAATGCCTTCACATACTACCAAACCTTCCAAATAGGAAGAGTATTATCATCATTGAAATTCTGTTGATGTTTGTTCAACCTTAAAATACAAAAAAATATAGAAAAAATACAGAAATAGAAATAAAATTATATACAAGACCTGAAATAAGTTAAAAGAAGTATAAGTGAGATGCCTCACTCAAGAACCGAATCCATGACCTCAGAGCTAATAATTATATAAAAATAGAGACTTATTACATACAAATTGAACAAAAACAAGTCACACAACATTCTATTTTGGTACAACCTTGAAGTGGTAGTAAAACAACGTATATGTACATTGTTCATACATATATACATAATATGTTGGTATAGAGGCATATTAAATATTTGTTAAATAACCGTATAGTAATAAATCATCGAGCTAAAGAATAGTAATCATAGTTTTATTAGCAAAGTTATCTATTAATAAATTAAGGAATATTTTTACTATTTTTAAAGTCATAAATATATGGAAAATAATACTTATTAAGAAAAATGAGTCTAGTAAAATATGTACACTTTAGCCCATTTTGACCATGTCAGTGGCCCAGTGGTACAACTTAAATTTGATTGTAAGCGCGGTTGTAAATTCGATTCCCAGTCATGGAAATTATTTATTTTTATTTTCTTCTTATAGCGTAAAAGAAGGCAAGACGTTAAGTTCTGACACTCAATACATAATGTCTGGCATTGTAGGGGAACTGTCTTGACACTTCCACCAGAATGCTAGAACGTTTTATTTGAAAAGCTTTGAATATAAAAAAAACTAATAATATACAAGAGTGGGAAAATTGAAATAATTCGTTCGTGCGAGCGGGAAACGACCTCAATACCAAAAAGGTTACCTAAGTTAAGCCACGGAACTCAACCCTGCGTTCCTCCTTTTCCATATTTAATTCACATAAGTGAGAATCGAACCAACAATCGTCGCCTTTACAGTCACATACTTGTGCTCCTGCGTCATGTATATAAAAAAATATTCCTAAATAATAAATATTTTCGCGTTCCATGAGAACTTCAAAGGTCATCGGGAAAGATCAAAGTTCAGTGAAGATAAAAAGTTGAGATTAGATGTTACTTCGCTAAAATCGTTTTCTTTTTTATTTATCTATTGTAATAAAATGTTAATTATGCTATCTCTTTTCTAGCTAATTTATATACGTTATAATAATTATGTTCTTGTTACTTATATGGAAAACGTATAGAAATGTTGACGTAGCGTTTTGAAGTATTTTTCTTTCTTAAGTCTGAATTAATATATATATTTTTATCTATTCTTATAAAATATCAGAAAAGCGACGATATATGAAATATAATATATACATTTTTTCACATTCTGAATTATTTTTTCAACTTTTCTCTCATATAAGATGGTTCTCTACAACCAAAAAATATTAAAAGAATGTGAAAAAAATCTTCTTGTCAGTTTGCTTGTCTGCTTGTGCATATATTCGGGACACCCCGTTGTATTTTAACGAAATTTTAATGTTATACCTATTTACTCGAAGTAGGACTCAGGCTATAAATAATTTTGAAGAATGCTGCTTGATATAAAAAGAAAAATATAAGAAATAGTAATTTATTGAGTGAAGCCTGTCGTGGGGCTCAGGCATAGGCGTGTGACTGTTAACGGGTTGTGGGCTTAATCCCTACTCGAGGAAATAAAAATATTTAATATTTTAATTTGCTTCGCTCTGGTGACAAGGCAACACACGGTGTTGAGTTTCGCTACTTAACTCGCAATGTCTTAAATTCAGCGTAAAGTGGGGAACGGAACGGAGTGTCTTAACTATTATTTCCGAAGTTCCCTCTGTGCACCCTGCCATAATATGAATACAGTATGAAGTTAAAAAAAAATAAAAAAATACTTACCTTTTTTTTGGAAAAAAAATGTAATATAATAAAAAAACCATATTTATATAAGGAAATAAAATTAGATAAAATAGGTAGAACCAAGCAATCTAAGAGTAATACGACTAGCAGCTTTGTAAGCAGACGCTGAGTAGCAGTTTTCTAAATTACCCTTAGAGAAATGGAATGGGATGTTAATGTTTCATTGAAAATGTATTACTTAAAGCTTAGCTAGTTTTGTTTTAAAACCAACGATATAAGGCTTTTAACACCATCATGGATGTGTCTATATGAGTATAATATAGATAGAGTAGATGTGGGTTCGATTCCTATTTTTATGTTTATTTTTCAGCTTTTCCTAAGGTAATATAGTCTGAGAGAAAGGAGTGTGAAACGCTATCGCGCGTTTCTGCTTATCTCTTCCGCCTCGCCGACTGCCGATCTTTTACAGACAGGCTAGAACGTCTCTATAGAAGTCTATCGTGTCTGGGAGGTCCTAATGCTGTTGACATGTACTTCCTCCAGTACCATACAAACTGGTTATCAAAGATCTACCGACATTTCCCTTTACCTCTCTCTCTCTCTCATTATTTCTGAAATGCTTTCATAAAGGATTGAATTTGATAAAATACTAGCGATTTTGTAATATACTACTATTATTTTATTTACTAATTTCAATTACTTTCTTGTTCTAATGACATAATCACTTTAAAAAACAATATTTATACATTTAAAACTTAGCTAAATATATATAAAAATTTTGTATCAATTTTGTCTACGTCAATATTTTAAATTAACGTAACTTTTTTATTTTGCAATAAATTTAAATAAAACAAACACTAAATGTTAAGTGGAGGACTGTATTTAAATTTAACTAGATTGCGGCTAATTAGCCGTTTCTCAGATTATAAAACACTTTTAAACGGATTAATCGCGTATATTGACTTTTAAACATTTTTGGAAACCCGACGTTTCGAACACTTTACAGTAGTCCGTGGTCACGGGTAGACTAATCCGTTTAAAAGTGTTTCATTTAAAATGTGTAACAATCGCGAAAATCAAAGATACTATTAAACAGATAAACTTTGGGTTCTATGACATTTATAAGGGAGTAATATTATTTTTTTGATATACCTTCCATATACAGACAGCTAACAATTACATATTTATTATAAGTATAATACTTTAACAATAATAAGTAAAAAGTTTTATTTAAATAGGCGTCATTATTTACATTTTCCATATAATCTAAAATAAATAAACTTTCTACAATTTCAGACATCTAAATAATAAAATCGACATATAATTTGCATTTAAAAATAAA
>DWMZ01006970.1:0-10053 GCA_018249855.1 Eueides tales michaeli
AACAGCGACGCGCAGTTCCTGAGTTTCGGCTTAACGTCGCCGCCATTTTGTCACCTGTTGTAAAATTAATAATTAATGTTAACAGAGGTAGAGAGAGATTGACGAGGCGATAGAGGTATACAGAAACTGTGATATTTGACGACCAGTTCTCCCTGGCCACGCAGCTATATGATATAAAAGCTTTGACCAATTATTTATATACATATTGATACTTCTAAAGTATTTTCTATTGACATTTTGTAGTTTTTTAACAAAATATATGTTTTATTCTTAAAATAACCAATAGAAAAAATTTCATGAGAACTCTAGTTCCTATAAGAAAAAATAATGTTTTTATAAAATCTCACAACTGATTGTTGAATACTACGACTTTACGATTTTCTGAAAAAATGTGGCACAATGATATAAATACATTTAACTAAAACTTAAAGGAAAATTAAGGAAATAAAGAACACTATTAATACAGAAAAACAAACAAGCCACAAATATATCCGTGTTGTTATAGTACTGTTTTTTTATAACTTCATGCTCTATCCACCATATAGCAGAGTAAACAGAGAGAACATAAAATTTCAACACTCTACCACAAGGCAGGGTAGGCAGAGAAAACTTAGGAGCCTATTGTTTCGCCAAATTTGAGGCATTGAGTGTTAAGTGACGAAATTCAACGCCGCGCTTTGCTTATTACCAGAGGGAAGAAATTAAAACATTAAACATTCAATTTGAATATTCAACATTTTATTTCCTTGAGTAGGGATCAAACCTACAACCAGTTGCGTTTACATGTACACGCTTGTGCCTCTGCCATTCAACAATTATGAATATATATTTAAAATGTATAACGAAGCAACACTCACTGCCCTCCGACACGTAGACGTATATGTGCGCGGGCTCGGTGTTGGCGGCGCGGCAGGAGTAGTTCCCGGAGTGCGCGGGCGCGGCGGCGCGGATGGCGAGCGCGGACTGCGTGCGCGCGCCCGGCGCCGTCGACACCGACACGCCGCGCGCCGCGTCGTAGTTGATCATGCGCGCGTTGTGGTACCAGAACACGTACTGCGGGGGCACTGGCGACTGCGTTTGAGTTGGTTAGTCAATTTTTGGATGAGATTTTAGGTTTTTTTTTTTGGATGTTTCTTTAGCTTGACGCTGTATTTCGTATGTAAATTCAATTTCTAATTCCATATATTCTATATTCAAATAGACTTGTGCAAGAACTTTTGAAACGTCAAATGAACATAAAATTACTATCGTTTCGGAATGCGGTTCCACTGAGAAGAGCCGGCAAGAAACTCAACTTACTCTTTTCAGTATTGATTGGGGTTACAATTTCATTGTCTGATACAATGGTTGGCAATGGACTATCCAGCATGAAATGCAAATGATCTTAATAAAATACATTTTCACCTTTGAAATATTCTTGTAGTAGGCTAGTTAACATTGTTTTAATAGTTACTTTAAATGTCTGCAGCGGCAAATTCAAAATACATACAAATATAGTAGGGTAGGGAGAGAAACTCAAGTACTAAGACACTCCCTTTCTTGCGTACTATTGAGAGGTGGAACTGATTATGCTTTGTTGTTGTCATCAGAGTAAGGAAATTATAATAAATCGGTCCCTTTACTGGGAATTGAACACTTAACCATCACGTTTACAAACAAACACTGTGTCGATGCACCATAACGGCTGGTGATTGAGTATTTTTATATAATGTATGTCATGTAACGTTTAAATCTTGGAATAAAGATGGAAGTAGGATTTTGGCCTTGTTACATACTTTCTGTATATTTTGTTATGTTAGGTTGATAATAATAATTATGGGTTCGACTTCCACTCGGGGAAATTACGTGTTTTAATATTGTCATTTCCTCACTTTGGCAAAATCGTAGCAATAAATTTCGTCACTCAACACAATGCCTCCAAAATTGCACGAAAAGTGTTAAACGCATACTGCATTTAACACTAATACTAATTTCTCTTCGTACCCAGCCTTGTGCGAGATACAGCGTGAAGTTAAAAATAAATATTATTTCCCTACAAAGTAACATAATTTTAAAATATTTCTGATAGCAACTTAAGTATTTTCCATTCGCAACGAAAGCATTACAGTCATCGTTTTTTATATTCCGTTTCACCGCTGATTCGTGGCTATAAAACACGTCGTCGCCGAGCTCGTAGTAACTTCGCGCGTCAAGTCTCACTCAACAGATCATTTATCGTCCCTCAGACTTCAGGAACTTTACTTTGCACATTTTTACTTATTTAAAATGGTGATGACGTGTTGAGAGCGATCGTTTTTAGCTTTTAACCGATTGAGAAAAAGAGGTTTTTCGGTTGGATATGTATATGTTGAAGCAGTTTTAGTATTAAGTTAGATAAGTATTGTTGCAATTTCTTTCTATCAGGCTTCTTACAGTCATGTGTGTCATGCGTGTACGGTAAATTTGATTTTTAAATTGATATATCATTAGCTTGCTGATCGATCCCTTAGCTATCAAAGGACATTATTCATTGAGAATGCGAATAAAAAGAAATATTACATATATGATATTATTTGTCTAAGTTAATATTTAACTAAGATAATATTTAGGCTAACAATACAAAAGGATTTATGAATTTCTCAAATCATACTTATATAGAAAAACAATATAGATAAGTAACTGGTTTGATTTTTTAAAATTACTTTTAGTTAAGTTAGCCTCACGCTGTATCCCGCATATGGCAGGGTAGACAGAGTTAACTTGGGAGACTAGTGTTAAGACACTCGGCTAAATTTGAGGCATTGAGTGTTGAGTGACGAAACTCAACGCTTTGAGCTTTGCCACTGTGAAAATGAGAATGTTAAATATATTTAAATTGAAAATATCAAATATTTCATTTTTATCAAATATTTGATTTAACGATACTATATATACTATAATATTATTGGGAATAAAGTACTTTTTCTATGATGCACACTAAGTTGATAGTGGACCCCGCGTCCACGTGGTACTCATCCGCGCCCAGTATGAACGCCTCTGGTACCACGATGTGGAGGTGTACGAGGCGGGACAGCGTGCCTGAACCTGTTGATACCTGCGACATATCGTACCACTTTATCAATAACTACAGAACAAGATAGAATTTTATATTAATCTCACTAAATACTTTGAAAATTAAAATTTATATATATATATATATATATATATATATATATATATATATATATATATATATATATATATATATATATATATATATATATGGATTGGAGAGGTGTAAGTCCGTTTTTTTAAAAAAAATGAAAAATGACGTATTTTTCTTGCTTAATTTAATGTAATTTTTTTAAAATCCCATGTTTTATACAATTTAAAATCGGTCGGTAAATGAAATTGCATTCTCATCGATTATGAAAGTGGTGTAAGTCCAATTGACAGAGGTAAGTCGCTTAACAAATAGTTGCCGATCTTTCTTTTTGATTTATTTGTGTTATCGTACGAGTCATCTTACGTGCTAACAGCCGGTACCTGAATTCAAAATTTGATGTTACGCAAATCTTAAACCGTGCTCAACTGCTACATAAACATTTGGAAAACGTATCGTCTAAATGCCATGATATTGCCTGCAGTGACAGAAAAATCGAAATTTAAAGCATTAATGTGTTTCCGGTTCGAAAATAAGTCATCAGTCATCAGTCGTTGGAAAATAACATTGATATAACTGACCACAAATTTTTACTTTCGGGGCATTCATATCTCCGAATTATGCAAATTTTGGTAACATGAAATGGCGTTGCGAAAAAAGACTTTTCTGTACACACACAGGATTATTATGATGTAATAAAACAATGTAGAAAGCATGACAAATTCATTTTACATGAAATGAAACCAGAGAATTTTGTTTCAATAAAAAATCTTCAAAATGCGATTAAGAAACAGATAAAGAAAAACACTAATGGAGAACAGATCAACTGGTTGGAAATATAATGGTTGAGGTTTCTTAAAAGTGCATCATATACTATTTAATATAAGACATCAATGAACGACGCAGAATTTAAATCTATAAATTTTTTTACCCACAGGTCCTAAAAGACCGCTAAAGTGTGAAAAAATCACCCTGGCGCCCTTTTACGAAAATGCCAGGCCTGTATACTTAGGAAAAAATGTAAAGACATATTTTCTTTCGAAACATTGCCACATGTAGAGCATAAGTAAATACTATCAGTATCATGTAATTTTGAGAACGTCTAAAATTAAATTTATCTAAACCAATTTTGTTTACAAATACTCTTGATAACTTATCAAGAGTATTTGTAAACAAACTTGGATTAAAATGAAGTATCATTAGGTGCCCTATTATTCCATTAAGTGCTTTTTGATTTTATTTTAATGAAATAAACGATTTTTACAGTTGCCTAATTTTGAAAGTGGTGTAAGTCCATTTACAGTCCATAAATATATTGTAATCTAATTCGCCTAAAGCAAATTAATATAATAAAATTAAATATTTCTAAAACAATAGAGACATTGACAGACTTCATACAATTTGCCCGAATTTTTTAACTGACAGATATGCTAACCTCAAATTTTCTCGAAATAAGAGAATATGGACTTACAGCACTTTTAAAATAAACGGTCCATATATTATTCGTAGCCGCACCTAACGGACAGACTACAAATACGTCTTCTCTCGTCGGTGGTTCTTGTAATACTGACTTATATATGTATAAGAACCTAGCAGCTGTTCTATGCGGTATAAGAATCTGAATTTTGGAGGTATTGCATATTGAATGGGGATATCAAATTCACAATCTATGGCTTTTACGGTAGGGCACTTAGTTCCCCCACGTCGTGAATGTTCTCTGCTTAAACTCGTCTATATTTATATTTGAGACGTATATTTGAGACGGTTGAATCTAGGATAAGATAAAATTACAATTAAAAATATAAGTATCTGGGTGCATGATCTATAATATACAAGATACAGTATAAAGATAAGATCATAGTTCACAATAATAAATAAATATAATAAATAGACCAAGTTATTACAAGAAATACAATACTTTGTTAAATTTGTACCTGACACTCATAGGTACCGTTGTCACGTTTCTGCACGTATTTTATCTGTAGTATCCAGTCGTCGGATCCTTCACTGTGCAACACCTGTGGGAACATAAATATTTTATATTCGCTTCACGCTGTATCCCGCACATGGCAGGGAAGGCAGAGGGAACTTGGGAACCTAGTGTTAAGACACTCCGTTCCACTTCCGTTCCCCACTTTGTGACGGATTTGAGGCATTGCGTGTTGAGTGGCGGAACTCAACGCCGCGCTTTGCCTTAATACCAGAGCGAAGAAATGAAACATTAAATATTTAAATTATAAATATTAAATATTTCATGTCCTCGAGTGGGAATCGAACCCACAACCTGTCGGTTACAGTCACACTCTTATTCCGCTGCGCCACGACAGGCCTCATATATTATATATAGATAGATATTTTAGAAAAAAAAATAAGTAATCGTCGTAAGTCGTGAGTCATTCGTCAGTAGTTTTTTATTCGAAAGAATTAACTTTCGTTCAAGCGGCGTTCGGTTCCGCCATTTAAAACGCAAAAGTCTCATACAAATTGTTTTAAGATGCGGCTGTGTCTGCCTAATCTACTTTATAGTAGAGTAGGAAACTGGCGAAGCTACAAAAAATAAAAGGAATCATATAGACTTAGTTGTTGACCTAAGTGATAGACTTGACCTAATTTCCTAGATTACACAATGAGAACTACATTTCAGATACTGTACGTTCTAGAATGAACACTTAAAAAAAGAAAAATGGAAAAATTATTTTAAAATCGAAAAAATATTTTTTTTCTGAATATTTAGTCTTTAATTACATTTACATAGTTTTATTTAGAGATATTTTAATAAGATTCCTATAATAAATAAAAATGCTATTTCGATAATTTCGAATATACATATATACTGTAAACGTAATGGTTGTGAGGCCTGTCGTGGCGCAGCGGCACCTGCCTGTGACTGTAACCGACAGGTTCTGGGTTCGATCCCCAGTCGAGGAAATGAAATATTGAATATTTTCAATTTAAATATTTAATGTTTAATTTCTTCGCTCTGGTAATAAGGCAAAGCGCGGCGTCGAGTTCCGCCACTCAACACGCAAAGCCTCAAATTCGGCGAAAAGTGGCGAACGGAAGTGGAACGGAGTGTCTTAACACTAGGTTCCCGGGTTCCCTCTGCCTATCCTGCCTCGTGCGGATTACAGCGTGAAGCTAAAAGAAAAAAAGAAAAAGTAATGGTTGTGAATTCGATTCCCGCTCGGAAAAAATTATTACTTTATAATATAATTTCTTCGGTTTGAAAATAAGGCGCGGTGTTAAGCACCGCAATTCCGGGTTGAGTTCCGCGACTTTTATTTACTATTTTAACGGTAATTGGGGAACAAAGTATGTTTACACAAGGTTCCTTCTATATTCTATATTTAAAATTATTCAAAATCATACCTGAAATCGTTCATCATTTGTATACATGAATACACCGGAACTAATTATGTGCCAGTCCCGTCGTCGAACCCACGATATCTACGAGCAAATTATATAGATTTATCCGCAGAGTCCAACGGAAATAAATAAACCAATACAATAAATCCAACTTGAATGATTTCTATCGAACAACACTTTTGTGTTGCAAAAAAAAATCTCTCATTATATTTAAGCATATCATTAATATATCAATCACATTTGATGAATAGTATAACAAACACAAGTAACATTTTCTAAAAATTTCTTGGTTAATCATACTTTACTAAATGAAACTACATAAAAAAAATATACTTACGCCTCTTTCTCCGAGATTTCGGACAGGACAATGTAAGAATGCTACACCTCCTAACTGAACTAGTATATCCTCTTGAGTATTGTTTATAGTAGGTTCTCGTCTTAGGGCCTCTAGCGAGGAGTACCACAGGTCCCTCCAGGCGGGCACTCCGGCCGCCTCCGCCTCGGCCTGGGCAGCCGCGTCGATGTCTGCCTGAGACATCTCCGTGTGTTGGATTTCTGGGATTTCTTGGTCATTATGGATATCTATAGCGGCCGCCTCGCCAGCCGAGCGCCGCACCCGCTCTTGGAAAAGAATAATATTTTTAGCACCAACGTTAAAAGAGGACTGTGTGTTTGTCTGTCGCAGCGCTCTTAAATTAATGAACCGATTTGTACGTCTCGTATTTCTATACCAAATACAGCTCGAAGAGAATATATATTTGATATGAGATTTAAAGTGATTTTGTTCAATATAATATAGAAATTATCTATATAAACTTAACAAAATTAATGTATATCTTATTAGAAAATATGATTTTACCTTTACTTCATTTTTTATGATTTTTTGAGGCCTGTCGGGGAGCAGCGGCAAAATCGTGTGAGTGTAACCGATAGGTTCTGGGTTCGATCCCCAGTCGAGACAATGAAACCCAACACGCAATGCCTCAAATTCGGCGGAAAGTGGGCAACGAAAGTGGAACGGAGTATCAACACTAGGTTCCCGGGTTCCCTCTGCCTACCCTGCCTCGTGCGGGATACAGTTTGAAGCTAAAAAAAATAAAAGAAAAAAAACATGATTTTATTCGAACCTTCTCATTCCTTAATAATAATTAAAAAATAAACAGAAACAGCTGAACATTTTAAATTATTTCTATTTCCTGCTTTGGTGAGTTGGAGCGCGGCGTTAAGATGCGCCATGCAATAAAGAAGTCAGCAGCAGTGTCCCAACACAAGGTAGGCTCTCTTACCAGCAGTGCCGGCGGGCGCCAGCATCGCGGCGAGGAGCGTTAGGGCGAGCGCGGCCGCCATCCGCCGCCGTTACTGCCTCGTTCTCCACCTGTGTTAAATGTCTAGTACATGTCTCATACTTATATGCTTTACCAATATTGTATATATATATATATATATATATATATATATATATATATATATATATATATATATATATATATATATATAATTAATTTTACTTCAATAGTTATTTTAACGTTATTTGCGATACAGGTTATAATACATTCAGCCTATTGAAGCCTGTAGTGACGCAGGGGCCCACTTCAGTTAAATATTTAATGTTTTCAGAATACAGCGTGAAGCTGAGTGATTTCACCGCTCATATATTTTCAGTGATTTTATACAATAGATTATAACTATATCTCTATAAATTTCAACAATATATATCTGATGAACTAGTGAAAATTGCTTAAAGTATATGAGCGTGATATATATACGTATGTACTGAGATTCCCCGCACATACAACTGTTGATCTATCACTGGCTTTACATTCTGAATGACAAATATAAATGTCATTTCTGATAACGATTATTGAATTTAGTAAGATATGCGTTTATATAGCTAATAATAACAGTGGCACAAGACTGTGACTGTAACCGACAGCTTGTGGGTTCGATCCCCACTCGAGAAAATGAATTATTTAATATTTTCAATTTAAATTATATTTAATGTTTTCATTTCTTCGCTCTAGTAATGAGGCAACAACGCAGCGTTGATTTCCGTCACTCAACAAGTAATGCCTCAAATTCGGCGGAGAGTAGGAAACGGAAGTGGAACGGAGTGTCTCAACACTAGATACCCAAGTTCCCTTTGCCTACCCTGCAATGCCCGTTAAATAAACGTGAAGCTAAAAAAAATATTTATAATGATTCGAGCAGCTCATATAAGTATAGTACAATATATATAAATTTTAGGGCACAAAAGAACTATTGTTGCCATTATTACAATATTAAAAGGAATCCTTGGAACAATCAATGTTTAAGTACTTTAATAAGCCTACACGATGTTCGATGTGAATGTATTGATCTTAATATTTATAGATTGATGCTGTTGTGTATACGAGTTTAGACGCGACCCCTTTAGGGCGTAGTGGAATGGGTGGTACTGTAAACGCGATGAGTGTAGGCTCTATCAGATTGTATGAAAGGTTTAGTTTCACGTCATATTCAGCATATAGCATAGCTATATTGAGGAAACCTTTTGTTTTTTTTTTAATTTCACGCTGTATCCCGCACAGGGCAGGGTAGGCAGAGGGAACCCGGAAACCTAGTGTAAAGACACGCCGAATTTGAGGCATTGCGTGTTGAGTGGCGGAACTCAACGCCGCGCTTTGTTTCAGGAAACCTAGGAACCGAATATTCAAAAGAAACTCGCGTGTTGAAAGGCGGAAAGAAATACTGCGCTCTGCCTCGTTACCAGAGCAAGTAAATTAAAATCAAAAGGGTGTGAACGTAAACGCGAACGTTTACAGTAACTCCCTTATGCCACGATAGCTTTTACAGGAACACGTAATTTTTGAAATATTTTTTTTTTCCCGTGCAGAAAAAATTGTCGGTCTAACTAGTATTTAAATAATTTTACCATGCTCCGGTAAAATAATATAAAAAATGTAAAAATTTTTCTTTTTTATGTAGTTTTTCAATTTATTTCAGAAGTAATGATCCGTCATTACTTCTAAAATAAATAGATTGAAAAACTATAGTATTGATGAAATAATACAAATAATACACACTTGACAGACATCGAGTCTGTAGCAATTTTGCCTTTTATAAGGAACAAACCTGTCAATAATTACGTTTGAAGTCGGATACTGTATATTACGCCACCTTTACGATTTCTACACATACACAAAGAATATGATAGAAAAATATTTTTCGAAATCATTATAATTTTAAAAAAAACAGAACTCGAATCTATGTTCCTTTGAAATTGTCTAGGTTTTATCCACTAAGCTATACGTTTGTTTCCGTTCAATCGTACGTATAACAATATTATTAGCTTGGTTGTCGGAGCTCTTGAATGGTTCTACGTAGGCTAGTCTCTCTCCCGCTAAGTTCTATTTTCTGAAGGTTTCTTAAAAAAATTGTACTTTTTTTAATTAAAACATAATATATAAATATTTGCGAGATAGTGTGATTGGTTCTTAAGAAAAGTAATAAGTATAACAATGAAACTCATTACTGGATATATTGGATTATTTGTTCAATAAAGCTTCAAGATATTGAATTTCTTATGA
>DWMZ01006971.1:0-10052 GCA_018249855.1 Eueides tales michaeli
TATATATATATATATATATATATATATATATATATATATATATATATATATATATATATATATATATATATATATATATATATATATATATATATATATATATATATATATATACATATATTCTTTAAGTACGAAACACATTCCTTCTACATTTAAATACAAATACCCAGTACTATTACTTGTTACATCTGAAAATTTTGAGTGTGACAAACAAATATATTTGATTTTATACAAAATATTAGTCAAATAGACTTATATTCCTGCAATATGAAATTACAAATAATAAACACATTGGTATAAACAAAGTCATAAAGAAGGAGGTCTGCATAACTAGTGGAAAAATAGTACACTCCTTGAGCCCTTTTTTAAATTCAGAGTGGTCTCTGACCCGAATATAAACTAACTTTTTATTGTACGATTAAAATAGTTTCCTGTAAATATAATAGTAGGTCTTCAATGTCGAATAGCATAAGCAAAAGTATTAATAATAATTTACAGGTATAAGTCCGGTTCAAGACGCAGATTATATAAAAATTAGATAATTGCTCAATGGATAACCTTTAACTTAATGTACGATTTTTTTATGAATACTTATATAATATGTAAATTTCTCGTACGCTTTTACAAAATATTTTATTCTTTCATATAAGTTTTAATAAATTGTTAAATATTGTAACTTTCGGTAACATGTCTTACAATAAGTTGTAACAGTAAACATCATAGGTGTGTAATTTTATAAAAAGTTAAAATTATATTTTACTTATCAATACAAAATTTAAATAATGTACTTATGGAATTTAACATTTCTAGATAAATAATTTATAGTTATATAATTTATAGATTATTAATGTAATAATTATTTTCGTTGCATCATTATAAACATTTTGCTAATAGCAAATTCGTATAAGTATTTTGTAGTAAAAGTTAATAGATGTTATTTTTGAATATATTAGTGTAAATGATGAAAATAATGTAAAGTTCGATGAAATTAAAAATATTTTTAATACTATGTTTGTAACGACAATCATCGTCCTTTAAAAATCGAATTAAAACAAAATATATACAAATAATATATACTTAATTAAACGCAACGATGTCATTAACTTAAAGAATGTTTTTCAATGTATATTATTGGCGATGCGATGGCCGTATTTATTATCCTGAAGATACGCCGCAAATGTTTAGTATATTCAACCCTAAAGGTTATCTGCTGTTACAATAATAGTTATCTATTCTGTTGACATATGGGTAAAACTTGAGTCTTTAATGATTATTTACTGCATGAGTGATTTACTGTACATTATGAGAGTACATTATGAATATCTTAATGCAAATAAGAGTTATTTCTAAATTGAAAATAATTTCATTCTGCAGGTTAGCGAGTAATTCCGGGAATCAGTCATTTCTCGCCAGAAAAGCTTCGTGTTTTTCTGAAAGTTGTTCCTTAAACTTCATGTCTTTCTCTCTCTAAATTTCTATGCTTCATCGTTGTCAGTACTTTCGTTTAGTGTTTTTGCAGCTTATACTCTTTCCTCTCTCATACTTCTAACCTTTATAATCTTGCCATGCTTTCTTCTTTTTTTACAGTATTTTTTACTTAATCATCCCTTTTGGTCGCGCTGTCTGTTAATGTGTCTTTTCCCTTTACCATATATTTCTGCCATTACTTCCGTCATACAATTACTATAGCTCTGCCAGCATATTTGCACATTTTTATTTCTAGATTCACTGCTATCTAACTTTTTGGAAATTCTTTCTTAATATAGCTCTCTGATCAATGGATCTTGAAGCTTATGCGATAATTCGGCGCCAAGCTCGGATAACCAGCGTGGCTGCGCCAACTTGCAAACAGACCGCTTTTACGACTATATAATTTTTACTTTGAAGACCAATTGAATTATTAGAAGTAATGGATGACAGTGATCTGGATGTTATTTGTATGACTAAGAAGTCATACAAATAACATCCAGATCACTGTCATCCATTACTTCTAATAATTCATTCATCTTTTTCATCATTTCTCCTCTTACAATCCACGTAGCTATTTGTAGCTCCTGGACATGGCGTGCTGGGTGGCGGTGCGCAACGTCGCATTCGTCTCCTATTAAAATAACAGCGGGGACGCCCTGGTGCGCGTCGCCTTTGGGGCATAATTACAAACTGGCCGAAACCGAAACCGAAATTTCGGTCGGTTACTAAAGAAAACATGACATGTCTAAAAGCTATTGACTATGATTAATAAAGGGAAATTCTGCTCAACATAAATACTTGAGAGCCAAATTTAACCTATTTTTTTTTAATTCTTTATTGCTGGCCTCCAATGTTTTCCTAAAGAGCTGGCCGATTAAGAGAATTGTAAGTTTTATGACAGTGGAAATGTATTAGAATCTTGTGAACTATATGAGAGAACAGAAATGTTGTTAAACGTACAGTAAAAAACTATGGCAAACTTAAAACAAAAACGCGCCATAAGTAACTTTACAATACTATACTTTGTACCTGGCGGTGTCTTGGACAAATTTAATTTCCTAGGTTTAGATAAGGATAGTTTTAAATATCTTTATAAGGCAATCGAACCAAGTTACTTAAATAGTATGTAAATTGAGAAGTTTGCATTTAGACCTTTATGGGTACCTTTGTACAAAATTTCCACAGTGCGCTGTTTCTTATATTAACAATTTTTCCTTGAATATTTTTTATATTCAATTCGATTCAAAGTGGAGCGAGGGCTCACTTTGAGTATGCTACTAAAGCACTATTACCAATATCTTACTGAGGTATTTTTAAACTTAGTGTCATATTTTCTGCTGCACTAGGTACTAATCTTCTCTCTATATTTACTTAGACTTACCTTGATGCTGAGCTTTCAATCGAAATTCACTTATAAATATATTCCTTGAGCCAGTCACAGCTAAATTCACATTATTATTGTTACTACAACCTTTCATTATACACACAAACTTTGAATTACATCGGCTTAGCTGTTTAGTGTAAAGTTACAAACACAGAAGTTTTTTTTTGATATATTGAATTGAGAATAGAATTGATCATCTTTTATGTTATGTCAACAATATGTTGAGGCCTGCGCCATTTGAATTTTACTACAAATTCTCAATTTCCAAGTATTTTTTCTCAATAAATTTGTATTTGTTTTTGTAGTTACTAATATGATATTTTACAAAACAACTGCATAAATATGTGAGTTCAACAGTTAGTATTCATTTAATCTGAAACAGTACGGTGCAAATATATTCCAATTCAGGTGAATAGGGCAAGTTATCCCGTTATCTAGCGGGCAAACGAAAGATATTTGGGCAGTTGCCAGGGATGCTCTAGCTCGCGGCCGACACGATGCTTCATCGAACCGCAACCATTGGTCAATTATAATGTAATACCGTACTTTAGAACGCACTGTTCTAAAAATGTGTATTATACAAACGCTATTGAAATTTCAGCACAAAGTAGTATACTATCATATATGTACGTATAGTAAATCACAAATATGTGTGTAGCTTCTTAAAAATATCATTAGTATTTAATTTAGGTGTTAATTACATAATACAGTCATATGAAAAATAATACTCACATATGTCTCTAAAGTATAAAAAGTAAATATGTATAATAAAATAAAAAATAGATCGGAATACTTTTAATTAAATCATTATTTTCGTTTATTGCAGGTGAGTAACGGCAATGTCATCGATACAGGGACACCTACCTTACTGGTATATATATTTTTTATATAAGCATGGGAATTAAATAGATTATATTAATATTCCTACTATGATTAGTTTTTATTATGTCTTTATGATTTATGTTATAATTCGTTTGAATAAAACTAAAGGTCATGATTTTGTGTCATACAAGTATACAATCGACTTAATTGCGAAATAGTCTAGTCTCTTCATGACTATTTATATTGCATTAATCTTTACTTGTAATAAATCTGTAACCGATCAATGTCTATCCATAGGAGATATATTAAAAAAAAACCTTGTATACATGTGTACATTTTTTTTTTTTTATTTATTGAAATACTAGCTGTTACCCGCGACTTCGTCCGCATTCACTATTTTATACTTAGTGACTTACACATAAAAGGTAGATATATGCTGTCGCGGACTTTTATTTAGAACTATTTAAGATAAATAATCCTACAGTAATCTACCTATAATTATGTGTAACTCCAACGATAAAAAAAGTTTTTTTTAAAATCTGTGTTCCCATCTTCGAGTTATTTGAGAAACATACTTAATACGTATGTTCCTCAGATTACTCGAACATTCTCCTTTTTTGAAGTCGGTTAATAAAATGAGATGATAGTCAGATACAGATCTCCTAATTGCGTTATTATATGAAAAAACCGCTTCTGTGCCTTTCAAATTTGAGGGTTGCCCCCGATTTGTCCAGGATTCCATCATTAGATCCTGATCTCCTTACCGTGGGATCAATTGTGAAATATACCCTCTCGAACAAAAAAATAATTTTGAAAATCGGTCCACCCATCTTCGAATAATCGGGGAACATACAAACGAACCTCCTTTTTAAGTCGGTTAAAAATCCCTATAAGTTTTAACTTATTATGTTATTCTGATATCGAAACTATATTACTGCAAAGTTTCATGAAAATCCGTTCAGTTTTTGCGTGAAAGAGTAACAAACATACACACATCCGTACAAACTTTCCCATTTATAATATTAATAAGATAGTTTTCACTATCATATTTTGGCAATCTTCCCTCAATATTATGTGTTATTTGTTTAAATCGGATATTAAATAAAAAAGTTAAGCTATTTTAAAATATTTAGTTCGACTAAATTGCTATAACATTTATATTCATTTGGCTAAATTTTAGTTTTCAATGTATAAATAATGTGCTAAAAGTTATTATGTTATTAGAACAAAAAAGTAATAGTAAATAAAAAAGTGTAATTCAAAAAACTTATACATATGTACTTAAAACAATGAATTTATACACCAGTTAATAATAAATACGCTGTTGTTTGTTTGTAATAATTTGCGCTGTATACCCAAAACAGCAGAATAGGCAGGGGAACTCTTACCCTTAGGACACTCCGTTCCTTGCCCATCACTCAATTTTTAAAATACTGTGCATTGAAAAGCGGATCTCTCCTATATAGAAATAAATATTAATTCACTCCCCTAGTAAGAATCGAACCTACAACCTTATTTTATATAATATGAGAATTTTACCATGGTTAATTTTGATCTTGCATAAATATTTGAAAAGCAAATAAAAAGAACTAGAAAAAATATTTAATTTAAACTGTAGACTGGCAGACTCACATATTGGTCATTGGTCATGGTAGATTATATTAAAGAAATATTTCCAAATATATATAAAGCCAGTACCCTTTACAAGTCATGCATTGGCATAAAAAGCATAAAAATGAATTAATAGGTAATAATTAATTTTATGTACATATGTGTATTTATAAATTAAAGAGCTTATACTTTGTGTTCGAAAATAAGGTATGTTTCATCTCAAAACAACGTGATGAAGCTCAATTTATAAACGTGGTTAAATATAGCCACAAGACGCAAGTTTACAATGTAATGAACTTTAAAAAAAAGATGAAAGAAGTCCGTAATAAGGTTCAAGCTTATGTGAGGCTAACGTTCATTTAAATTTTATTGGCTTCATGCATTTTGGGATCTTAATTTGAATAAATGCATAAAAGCTACAATCCTTAACCTATCTGTCAGTAGGATTTTAAGTAAAGTAAATAGACTAAAACATAAATTACCCAAAATATGTAAAATCATGGCAATCAAACAAAATAAATTCATAATGAGTATTTATTAAATGGTTGCCGCTATTTGAATATTAGAAATAAAGTTGATTTAATTTAAACAATTATAATAGATAAACCATAGTATACTACATTTTAGCAGCCGTTAATCCCTAGAGGAGAGATCTCAAGGAGATGTATCATCTAAAATATTTATCAGACAGTTGACTATTCTGACATTAGATAGGTATTATAGATATTAATTAAACATATTTAAGAATTACTCAAATCTACTAATAGACATTATTCGATAGATAGAGGCAATAAACATGTTTTAAATTCATGCCTTCATGGTTGGAAATTGCAACATTCTATTAAATTTTGATTATCTTTCTACTCAATATTAACGTGGCACAAATAATACTTACATAGGCTTGTATTATTACTCTTATTAGTTTTATATCTATTACGAAGAGTACTATACGGTATTGATACCTTCGTGGCAGCACATGTTTTGAATTCAAATGAATCTTCCCTGTTCCTCTGATATAAGCTACTATGAACTCTAATACAAAGTTGGTAAGAATATTTTTACGTAACGAAGTTGATTACGTGGACATCTTTTCTGATGCATATAAATAGCCATATTCTTAGTGTTAAAGTTACTATAACATTATTTTTATCATACGAATAAGCATATTGTGTATTCACAAACTTTTAAAGTGAAATATCTATGATAACCACGAATAAATCATTTTATTATGAAAGGTTAATTTGGTGTTATAAAGTAAAATCTTTTTTATTGAGAAAACAGGACAGAACTGTGATCAAAGTTCTGTCCTTTATGTGTATTGGCAAAATTTTAATAATCCAGTCATTATGTCCAAAGTATGTACAATATTTTTTGGTATCATTCAATTATTAGTATATTCACTTTTGAACTGGTGAATTCGTATATTATCAGTTTTTGTCAATTAAAAGATGTTAACGCAACTTAAGACAGTGCCATCCACGAAGGCGCGAGAAGTTTGTTTCAGTCTCGGTAGGTAAGTTGCTTTACTTACATTATATTTTTTCAGTAATTCATCAACCGAATTAAATGAGATTTGTTTCATTTAATTCGGTTGATGAATTACTGAAAAAACTATATATAACTATAGATTAGCGCGTGCACATGTACAGACCAACAGACAAAAATTTTAAAGGCTACTTAATATATTAGGCCTTGTTACATTAATAAACGTAAAACAGTGGGTAGGTATATTTTTTCTATATATCTTCCATGTGTAAGATGTGATCAGTGACATATTTATTATAAGTATACATAAACATTTCAATACTCATGTTAAAATATATTTTATATTTTATAAATTTCTTCGCTCTGGTAACAAGGCAAAGCGTATAGTTTTGTAAATCAACCCGCAATGCTACAAATTCGTCGGAAAACGGGTAGCAGAACAAAGTGTCACTTAAACACTACGCTTCCAAGTTCCTTCTGCCTACTAAAAAATCTCTGTCAGCTAAAAAAATAAAAAAAAAGCTTATTTAATATTATTATTTGTCCCAAAATAAGACAACGATGATCGGTTTAGCAAAGTGAACAAGTAATAAAAATATGCACATCTGCATGTGATAATTCCTATTTAATGTGATTGTTACAACACATTCAGAATATTTCTATAGTATGATACCATGTAACTATAACATGAAATATCCACATTGAACAACTCAAACAAAATATAAAATTTTAGTAGAACGTATCACATGTATACCGTGATGCTTTCTTCTTATTATTTCATTTATTTTAGAGTGCTTGGGCAGGCAATTATAGATGATTATTGCGTAACGGGCGAACTAAGATACTAGTGAAATATTACAAACTTGTATTGTAAACGATTAGGGGAAATAGTGGGGCACCTCTGTATGGTTAGCATTATGAAATGTTGGCGCTCTCATAAGACACATTTTGATCCAAACCTTACATATAAATGGATCGTATGGATGTATTATAACCTTTAAAACTTGTCATATATTGAAGTGCCATTAAGGCCTCTCTGGATCTGTGCCAGAGTTCGGGATATTATTAGCACGTCGACAACGTCCGAGTTAATCAACTCAAATAAGATCAATATTCCTGTAGGTGATTTTCTGAAGGACGCAGCTCTTGGCGCCGCTTGCTTTTAGTTACTATTATAGTCTATAATTGTATGTTCTATTTACATATTTCTTTAGAAATATTTTTGTGGCGTAACAATTAAGTCCTGATATCCTAAGATAAATTTTAAAGTCCTTTTGAGTGATAGGACGCAGTAAAATACCACATGATATTTTCTTATTATAATAATAATTTAAGTCCTCAAGTTAACCAGAACTTAATATATAGTGGTTTATAAGATGCTGTGTAAAAAACTACCTATATAAACAAATATATATTTTTTCATTTGTTTTGCATCTTCTTTTAAAGTTTGTTTAAACGTACGTCCAAATACGTACGAAATTTTGTGTTAGAGAAAGCTATGTAATAGGTACTAACCTGCGTTTTAAACAACACAGACCTGTTCCATGTGAGAGTAATTTCTTAGTACGGTCGCTGCGCCCTACTGACACGTAAAATTAGAAAAAAAATATGTTAGTACCTTATAAAAGGCCAAGAAATGCTTAAAACATTTCTACAATGATAATACATTTATAATATACTGTACTATGATCTAATATCTGGTAATAAGGCAAAAGCGCGACGTTGAATTCTGCCACTCAACACGCAATGTCTCAAATTCAGCGGAAAGAGGGGAACGAAAGCAGAATGGAGTGTCTTAACAATAGGTTCCCAAGTTCCATCTGCCTGCCCTGCCATGTGCGAGATACAGCGTGAAGCTGAAAAAAATAACTATGATCTAACTTGATTGGCTAGGTACCCATAACCACTTATAAAGTAATATTAAATTTAAATAATTTTTGGGACATCTTATTTCATTTAATATTCCGAATACTTTTTCTCTATTTCATGATCTTTGAAGTTTTAGGCAATTTGGACCAAAATAAAAATGGTTTAATGCTATTTTAATTGAAGCCAATTACGTTTTATCAAACGCATGCCGTAATGTTAACCTTACTCATTACATTAGTTTATCCCGAACTACAATTGTGTCAACATGCCACTCGTTAATAGGGATATGGTATTCAACCCAGGCTGCTAGCGTGCTAGCGACTAATTTGTCAATTGTATCCACACATGCGCTGCTCCTAGCCCGCATTGTATGTTTTAAAATATTGTATTTAAAGATATTTATATATAAATACCTTCGTTATCATTTGTTTCTGGTTGTAGTACAGTTTTCTTATCAATAACTAAATAAGTAAAAAATATAATCTATTGTGGACCTATAAATATATAAATATGGATATATTAACAATCAATTCGAACACTTGTGATTGAAATTCGAACACATGTTCTTAGTATATGTACCTTTACTTGCTAGTCACCCAGTAAGGGGTGGTCGACACCAGGTTGAGGCTGCGCGCATCGCTAAGCACTGTAAATAATGCCTTAAGCACGTAGAGCCACTCAAAACTGTTGAATATTAATAAATCACGCTAAGCGAAATAACATTTATAAAATTTATTCCTATTCAAACGTTATAACATTCATAATATTTTTCTAAAAAAAATGTTAGTGCCTTTAAAGTGATAATAAAAGGGATAACCAAAGTAGTTTTCAGTGACACTGCGAGCTTGGGGAGCTTAGAGACCTTTGAGAAGTCAGTACAAAAGTAAAGCAGTGTTACTTTCCTCTGCGGATCACACTCCCACTTAGGAGAGTTTTTGATACTATTTGTACTTAGCCAAATACTCTTCTCGAGCCCCCGTGGCCTGAGAGTGTGTCTTTTATGGGTATCATTTTTAGCCTTTTAATTATTGTTAGAACTTGATGTGCCGTTTATAGATACGTATTTGTTCAGTTGATCTAGACGCATTCTAGTTTCTCCGGTGGATACGGTGACGAAAGTGTCTATTCTGCCGTTCTCCCATGAAGGAAATCTTTCCCTGTTTCGACTCTTCCACAAAAAGCTTAAATGTGGTTTATTTAGCTTGTATCTGTCAAGCATTTTATTTATATTTATAATAATTGGTCTGTACTTATTTACTAGTGACCCGCTGGCGGCTTCGCCCACTTGAACTACATAATTATTAATTTACTGATATGCATTTCTTGCGTTTTCTAATAGCAATATCATTGTATAAACAATATTTATACTTATAATGAAAAGTAAAATTTTAGCAAATTCAATAAAAAAATT
>DWMZ01006972.1:0-10052 GCA_018249855.1 Eueides tales michaeli
GTTTTAATTTAAAATTGTTGTTTGTTAAAAAGACTAAAAGACTAAAGTAATCATCAGCCTATTATTATCCACTGCTGTATGCAATACTTAAAAACCTTTCTCTTCCACTTCGATTGGTCGGCTGGAAGAAATTTCTAATAGAGATAATACAATTTTATTTTCTTCTAATGTTAATACATGAAATAAAGAATATATAAACTAAGATAGTTTTAACTTAATGTATAATAATTATGACGCTCTTTCTATATACAATTTAGAAACAAACAGAAGTTGTTAGATTTTTGTTGAATTTTGTGGATTTTTGTAAAGCGTTCAGCTCCTACTTCTAAGTAATTTAAAAATTTCAATAATTGAGATTTGATTTAACATTTTTTTATTGGCGGTCTAGTTAAGAACTACATAGTTATTCAGTTAACTTGTTATTTTTTAAATAATGTACAAGGCAATACGGGCAAGTAGATACAAAGACACAACCTAATCATTAGAAGTTGGGAAATTATGCTTACAATCTTCTGCCGACACAAATTACTTTATAGTATAAACTAGCCTCCTTTAAGTTTCTATAATAAGAACTTGTGTCTCTCATCATCACAACATCCTATATTATTATTAAATAATGACTATATAACTCAAATATATAAGTAATTATATGAACTATCTAGTAAGCACCTATGAATACATGTTTTCCATCTAACCTTCGCCCAAGTTGTATTGGTCGTAATATATTACATAGTAAACTATCATCATTAGAAGTTGGGAAATTATGCTTACAATCTTCTGCTGACACAAATTACTTTATAGTATAAACTAGCCTCCTTTAAGTTTCTATAATAAGAACTTGTGTCTCTCATCATCACAACATCCTATATTATTATCAAATAATGACTATATAACTCAAATATATAAGAAATTATATGAACTATTTAGTAAGCACCTATGAATACATGTTTTCCATCTAACCTTCGCCCAAGTCGTATTGGTCGTAATATAAACATAGTAAACTATCATTCAAATTATATGGCGATTTGTAATCTTGATTTAAATTATTATTAAAATAGAAAGTGGCATTGCTCTACTTTTAGTTATTCAATGTGTTGGGCTTCTAAATCATTATTTCATCAATTATTTAATTCTTGTTTTGACTTTATTATCAAAGACAATATAAAGTGTCTAATTAAATGTACGTGTTTTTTTAGCTGCATGTTGTATCCCGTACATGACAAAGGGACAATGCGTGTCAATTGGCGGAAGTCAACGCGCACTCGTGTCTTGTTATCAGAGTGAAGAAATTAAAATATTAAATATTCATTACTTTGATTGAGGATCGAATCCACAACTTGCTGCATAAACAATCGTGCGATTGTGCCTGTGGGCCTCGACAGGCTTCATATAGATGTCTGTATATTATCTTACAGATATCATTTGACTAGTTACAAATATATTTCGTCAACAGGAGCCCACCTATTACTCTTCTTTCTTGCATTCGTGTTTGGGTCATTTTGCACATTTTGCTTCCACATGCTAATGTACTTATTCGATGAGAAATGTGTTTTGTTTCCGAAGCTACTATCTCTGACTTCTCTACGGCAAAACATAATTTATGAAATCGTACCACAGTATGCAGATTCAACAAACAGTAAGATATTAAAAAGAATATTATATTATACAATTTAATAGAACTTACAAGTCCGTCGTCACGACGCGACAATAGCGGCTGATTGTTAACGCGATGGTTTTGGGATACCTTTTGGCCGGGAGAAAAATATTTTTTCCCCGACCTGATAAATGTAGAGCAAAATAAAATGTTGACACTCTACATATAATATATAATTGATGTGTGTGTGGACAGGTGATAAACTTACCCTCATATAATGAGGGGGTGGAGTATTTTGTTGTTGGGTTCTTAATGCAAGACAAGCCCAAATTATTAACATAATCATTAGATTGCTTTCTTAAGTTGGTGTATATTTTAATAATTATACAATAAAACAAACTCAGTGAGCAAAGCCGGAGATCATGGATTCAAACATCAATAAAAATAATGTATGTTTTAGCGCTGCCAGTAGACTTTATAAGCACACAATGGGTTGAAAAAAGTGCTTGCTTGTTACCTACTTATGTACCTTTAGTTTCTGGAATTTTTGGTCTTGTGTGGACAACAATGTTTTTGATGTGCTCAACAGGAAGCCGGGTCCTAACTGGGTAAGAGATATAATATTTTTAATATATTTTTTACTCCTTTTCTTAATATTCTTTAAATTTCGTAGATAAATTAAAATTTTACTTAGTCTTAAGTAAATATATATATATATATATATATATTTACTTAAGACTATATATATATATATATATATATATATATATCGAATGAAATGTTTAATATTTTGTCTATCCTTGCTCTAGTATAGAAGCAAAGCGCGGCGTTTAGTACCGCCAATCAACATGCAATGCCTCCAACTCCAACTTAGCGAAATATGGAAAAAACTTAAGAATTTTAATGAAAAAGAAAGTCACAACACTAGGTTCCCAGGTTTACTCTGCCTACCTTACCTTCATATGTGCCAGACGCAGCGGAAAACTAAAAAAATAAAATTAATAAAGTTTACAGAGACCATGGAGAGTTTTACCACCTGTGTTCATATTCTCGCTTGCTATGTCCGGGCTTTGCGTGTATACTTCAGCGGTCACACACTATGGGCTTCAGGAACTCTGTCTCAAACTTAGCGAAATTACTGGGAGTACTACGTATGTGCTTACTATAATCATGTCTTTTTCATCCACACAAAATGGATTATCTCAATCTTCACTTAATCTTTCAAAGCTTACAACAAAATCCAAATTTTCTCTTTAGATTCCTCTATTATTAGAGATATTTGGAAAAAAAACTCAATATCGCACTTTGTTTAACTATCAAAATAGAATGAAAAATATTCTAATAATAAATTCTAATTATTCTCAATGTAGTATAAAATATATATATTTAAGCATTTATTCGGCTATTGAAACGCAGTAGTTAAGCGTGTGACTGTAAACGTGACGGTTGGTTATAAAAATCTACTAAATTGCAACTTTTCAATACAGATGCACTTACACTGTGAATGTGGCGACGCTAGCATATGAGCGCCGTATCCGTGGGGTTTACCAGGCCACTAGACTCACTATTATATCTGCATGGTTTCACACAAGTTGCTGGGTGCTTTCTACTTTGTTAGCTTTAATGAGGGTCCTACTGGCTATTGATTTTAAGCTTGTTCGTGTTAGCGTACAGTTGCAAGGAAATATCGACCGAATGCTGGTTAGTAATGATGACAAATGATCAAATATATTATAGAATAACAATACAATAACAATGACACAGAAAAACTATTTAAAAATTAATTTCACAGGAGCAACATGAGAAACAAATTCGAACAGTGTCACCATTGGAGAACTCTTATACTTCAGCAAACTATTCCCCAAGTAAAGTTCTAGTTCATTTTAAAAAGAAAGAATTTACTTCTAATTATAAGACCTATCAAACATATGTTCCCAAACATCTCGGCAGTCTTCTATATCAATCTGACCTTAAAATACAAGCATCAGAACCATCATTAGTTCAAGCAGAGCGTGATAAATTAGACACATTATTAGCTTGTAGTGCGGTACAAAAGGAACATCAGTTCATTGTCAAAATGTTATATCATTTACTGGATATCGTCGAGGCGAAACCAAGTGTAGATATATCGTCTAGCTCAAGTTTAATAAATCTTTCTGATTCCGATTTAGCAGTTCAACGACAATATGCACAAGAAAAAATATCTTCAACCCAAAAAATCGTAAAAAAGCCGTCCGAAGATATAATCTTAGGGGAAGCCCAAAAGATGGCTATTGACACAAAACGACATTTAAAAATAAAACTGAATAGAGAATTGAGTAAAATAAAATTTTCACGTTACATGTTAAGTGCAGAACCTGTTGAATCTACAATGCACATTTCTTCAGATATGGAAATAATTTTGAAACGCAAAAATACAAACGAAACAGATGCTGTTTTTGATGATTCAGTGCAAAGTACAAGCAAAGGAATTAAAAAAGCAGAGTTGAAATCGAATCTAAGACAAACAGGTGTACAAACTGAAGAAAAAGTAAGAGACAAATCACTAAAAGTTAAAATAGATTCTCATACAAATGTATTCTCTTCAAAGACTAATTTTAATGTTGATCTACAAAATTTAAAAGAGAATAAAGAAACGCAAACTAGTAAGGAAAAACAAGAGTAAATAGAGAATTGAATATTAATATAATATATATATATATATATATATATATATATATATATTAGGGTTATAATAATAAATAATAGATTTATAATTTTGAGTAAAGCATATAAAATTATTGTTTACACTGCATCACTATTTTTTAAATCACAATTACACACATTATTATTAGTAAAATTACTAAGACTTACAATCAAGCCTTAGTAATTTTACTTCTATCAAAATACAATGTTAATTTCGATAATTATAATACATATATTCAACGATTCGACGACGGGATTCAACGATTTTACAATAATGGTCTACTTAAATGAATGGAGATTTAAAATATAACGTCGTCGTTTAATTACGTGACTCCCACGGCAACGGACTATGGCGTTTGTAATCAACTATTGTTTTTAAGCTTCTTGCATTTTTTTTTCTTGCTCCTGGAACTTTAGATGCCGTTAAAACGCAAGCGATCCCCGTCTCACCTTCAACAGCAAATATCGAGGATGAATATATATGTAATCGTTGGCGGCAACACTTATCGGAGCCGGGGATTCCTTAACTTACTGCAGCCCTCAACATGACGGAGTATAAGAGCAGTAGATACGGCTCTAATATTACGAGTACGTCTGCTCTTAAAGATATGGTTGTAGTTTTGTCGAAGAAGTAAGAGAAAAACTTTCACAGCTTAAGTTTATTATAAGAATCAAGGAAAAAAAGTACGCTAAAAACCAGTGTAGAGAGATGTGAAATAAATACGATGATTTTTATTGTAAATTAAGGAACTAGAGCAAAAAAAGAAGGGGATATAAAAAAATCATTAATCAACTTGAGACCTGACGAGGCGCAGGGGCACAAGCGTGTGACTATAAAATGCGACAGGCTGTGAGTTTGATCCCTACTCGAGGAAATAAATATATAATATTTTCAAACCAAATATTTAATGTTTTCATTTCTTCACTCTGGTAACAAAGCAAAGCGCGGGGTTGCCTCAAAATCGGCGAAAAGTGAGGAACGAAACGGAGTGTCTTAACACCAGGTTCGCAAGTCCCCCCCTCTCTTTATCCTGCCATGTGCGGGACATAACGTGAAGCTAAGTGAGTGAGTAAATTAACGATTAAATATTTGGGGCGCATATTTAAAGCTATCAGCTTTGAATAAAAAATATTCTCAAAACAGAAAATGAAACTAAAGACCTAAGACCTATGACGAAACTAAAGACATAAGAACTAAACACCTATGTAGCATTATAACTAATTTGAGGAAAGTTGTAAATCTCGACATTAACATAAATAACCTGAGGATTATATATAGAATTACCACGAAGAAAAATTAATATTCTAAACCTATTATTGCTGAATTCAGTTATACTTAAATTTTAATAAAAATATACTAAGAATATTAAACAATAATACTTTGAAACAGCTTAAAATTTTTAATCACATATCCCTGCTTAAGTTTATAGTCCTGTGTATCTCACCGAATCTAACGTCTAACATTTACACTAGACTGACACACTAGAACAGATTCTACCAGGAGAGATTTTTACTCTGCTCGAATTCGTATTACGACAAGGTGACTTCCGTAAAATAAGCATTACGCATAAAAAAATAAAAAACGCAAAATAAGCACGTTTACCTTTTTGATCCATTAGTTAAGATATTTTTTCATAGATTAATTTATTTGTTATTGTGTAAGGTCGTCATAACTGTACATTTTTTATTTATTTTCTTTTTTTTTCTATATATTTTCTATTTTTTTTTTTTCTACATTACAGTGGAACTCATTTTTGAAATCTTTTATCATTCGATAATCTAATTACAATCTCTGAAGACATTGATACATATCGAAAAATAAAGTAGTTCGTAAAACTAAAAACGACTTAGAAATAATAACGCAAAACACACGTAATATTAATCCCAATATTTTTGAATTCTGAATGGTAATGAAGAGTATCTTGATTTAGTTATATAACTTAGATGGTTACAATATTTTTAATACAAATTGTAATTCTAAACAGAATGATGGCGTTGTACTTTACGTCAGGAAGAAAATATTTTAGTATCGATTAAAGAAAGTGTGATCTCCGACATAAGAAAATATAAATATTTCCAAAGGTCTTGGTCTTACTTATAAAAATAAATAAAGATGTTTTGTCAAATTATTATTACATTAAAGAAATAAACCAAATATATTACATATGTTACATGGTTTTACTATGTATTATATGATTGGAATGACAATGTTATAGTCAGATATAATAGATGCTAAAGAATTATTGAAATAAGATCACTAGATGCATAAACTATATATTTTTTCATATTAAGTTTTTTATATAATTAGCAGTCGCTAACGTTCCATCCTGATTTTTTCGTTTTTTTTACTGACTGTTTTTTTAGCACGATGTATTCTACACATGGCAGCGATTTTGAGCCATTTCGTGTTGAGTGAAGGAACTCGCCACGCTCTTGTTACCAGAGCTAAGAAATGAGAAAATAAATTTCATTTAAAAATATTAAATATTTCACTTCCTCGAGTGTAGATCAAGCCAACCCCACCTGTCGCGTTTACAGTCACATGCTTGTGGCCCTGCGCGCTATTGCTATGGAGGCGCAATAATTTATAAAATAATATAAGAATAAAATAATTAATTTCACACATTTCCGTGCGATTTTAGGAATTACACACATTTCCTAGGAATTGTATACAATGACGGATTACATACATTTCTGTTAAGATATATATAAAGTTCGAGTCTTAGGGTTCGACATTGAATGAAAAATCTGCGAGAAATAATAAATGCAAAGGAATATCTGAGTGAAGTCGCGGCGTGTACGGTGCAATCCCCAACAGTTTTCTCAAAAGAAATCAGCTGAACTTCCCATATCTAGGGCATATTTGACAAAAGGTCTTCAATAACACTCTTATAAACTTCAATTAGTCCAGTAATGGAAACCAAATGATCACCTATTACGTCATGCATTTACCGAAAGAACGTTAGAATGTTTTCATAGTTTGAACAATATTCTCTTATCAGATAAATTGATTTTTATTTATGTCGAATTGTCAATAAAAAAAAATGTCAGTATTGGGCCGAAGAAAATCCCCCATCAAATCACTAAATACCTTTGCATTCGCTTTAAGTTACAGTTTGGGCGGCCATGTCGGCGCAAGAAATCATCGGATCTCATTTCTTCAAAAATGAGCGAGGCCAGACAATAACAGTAAATTCTGATAGCTTATGATACGGCAATGTTACGTCACTTTTTCTTACCACAAATTTTGAAACCTACAACAGCAGGTCCTGGTTTCAACAAGGTGACGCGACATCCCATACATCGAATGAGTCTTCAGCAGTTGTAAACGAAATGTCTAATGGAAGACAGATATCGCGCTGAGGGGACATTCCGTAGGTTCCCATGAGTCCAGATCTCACGCCATTGGATTTCTTTCTCCGCTACTTCAAGAGCCGCAATTACGCCAATAAACCAACGACGAATGCCTACCTCCAAGACAATATTTGGATCAAAAAGGTAAACGTGCTTATTTTGCGCTTTTTATTTTTTTACGATGTATCCCGCACATGGCAGGGTAGGCAAACGGAAGTTAGGAACCTAGTGTTATGACACTCCGTTCCGTACTCCACTTTTCGCCTATTTTGAGACATTGCGTGTTAAGTGGCTGTATTGTTACCAGAGCGAAGAAATGAAAACATTAAATATTTAAATTGAAAATATTTAATATTTAATTTACTCGAGTGGGGATCGAACCCACAACATGTCGTCTACTACAATTACATGTTTTCTTATAGATATTTTAGTTGCACGCTTTACATATGCCGTATACACCAGGGTAGTTAATGGATGTGGTTAAGACATTCCGTTTACTATATTTTATCAAACGTTAGATACATAGCGTGTTCAGCGCGAAGTTTTGCACCACAAACTTAAAATTTATTCCGAACAGGAACCCGCAACGTTGCTCCATTATACTACGGCACAACATAAAATAAATTCTGAAAGGAACGGTATCCAATATGCCGAGCTCGGCCTGAGCGAAGCAAAACCCTTAACTACGAAAGAAGTACGTAACCCGATGTCCATGTCTCACAGAAGACGCCCTTTTGACTTCGTCACTTTCTTGTTGTCATTGAAAATAGTAGCCAGGCCAATATCTGAGCTATAAGCTCGGCTTCAACAAAAAAGGGGACGATGTAAAGGCCAATGGTATAGTATCGAAAAAAAAGCAAAAGAAATTAAATCCTTTATTATAATTCATATATAAATAATTATTCATCTTTCACTTCATTAAAAATCAAATGAACTCCTTACATTTCGTAAGTTTTACACTATATATAAATCATGCGAATTTAAAATTTAAAATGTGAATGCAAGGTAGCTTAGCAATAAATTGCGCAAACTTTACTCGGAATACTTATTTTATTTACCCAAATATCCTAGTCGAGGCGGCGGCCACGGTCAACATGGCCAGGTTTGTCTCGAGTTGCCAAACATCTGATTGGTCAACACGAACTTGAACTTTCATTGATTTGTGTTCTCTCGTAATTTATTATAATTCAACTCATAACGAGTTTTATTAAGTAAATTAGAGAGATCATCAGTTTAAAGAGCAAAGCAAATTAATTAAGCCGGTAACTTGATTTCTTGATGTAATAATTGCTTAGCATTCCATAATAAGAATAATAATAATAATATTTTTTTGTTTGCTAGAAATAAAACAAACTATTTAGGCCCCATTTTATTTACTAACATTTGTGTTGACAATATTATTATATATTATTTACTTTGCTTACATATATTTTAAATAAGAAAACTATAGAATATTGCAAAATGAACATTAAAGAAATGCTTTACTAAATTTTGTCTTAAAATAACAAAAGCTCACCATAAAAACCTCAGTTACACACGCACTTAACACAAATCATAAATTAGGCATTAAAACTATATATTAAACTCCTAACATACTTATAAAAGTCTACAAGTTGTATAACCTTCACACAAAGAAGAACTTAAATCTAGCACTATTTAAGTACACAGGCTACGAACAAAAACAAGAATTTACTCAACGACTCCAGGCACAAGCTAACAGCGATGCCAACCATTAAATGCGTGTTTATATAATTTACATTTTTTACTTTGAAGCGAAAGAATTTTACTTTAAAAATAAACGACTTATATAAAAATGTATTTAAATCGCAATATCGATTTACACGACATTCATATAGTCCGCATTTAATTGCACAATTTACATAATTCTATAAAATTGATATAGAATATGTTTGAACTAACATAACTAATAATAACTAACTAACATTAAATTTAAGTATTTAATTTCTTAAGTCGTATCCAGACATCTCCTTGGGCAGCACACGCTAGCGACGAAGGTTTGAGCCTTACCGGCACCGCCATGCGGTCAGCTACCGACAACTCGTAATTGTGCAATAACTTCACTAAGGCTATCTTTGATTGTATATATCCTTGACGGAGACCTACAATATTAACCATAATTTTGTTAAGTTATTCATATACAAATTAAAACGTAACAATAGTGATTTTCAACACTTAACAGGCAAATTAAAAATAAAATATTAATGTCTCCTTGAAAATGTACTTTTTTAATTGTTATTGTCATGTAGCTTTACGATAAATAGGATATGAAAGCACAATTTGCATGCCATCATGTTTAAATTAAATTACCTAAGCATTTCCTGGGACCCTCTCCAAATGGCATCCAATAACAAGGATGCATATTCTTTTTCTTCTCCGGTGTAAACCTTTCCGGGTCAAA
>DWMZ01006973.1:0-10052 GCA_018249855.1 Eueides tales michaeli
GTTGTTTGTTGTTCAAAACATTTAAATATTCACAATTTGAATTTCTTTTTTTAATAAATTTCATCTATTTTCTTTATAAGTCACGTTTTTAAAGGATTTACGTTGCTGCTTTAAAAATGAGAAGATACTGACGAATGTTTTGCATAAACTATAAATATTATGCAGCATTTTAAAATTGTATTAACTGTACTCTACTGACTGACTGCGTACGTCTGTGGTACCGTACCAGTCCTGAACGCATGAATCGAATTAAGTGCGGTTTGTTTTATTTAAATCTTGTTCATCACGGTGGTTATGAAAATCAGATTAGCAGTTTAAGAACTACTAGCACTTTATCAGGAGTCCAAGTAGTCGGTTTGACTCCCACCTGAGTAAACGCAATATATTTGATATTTCAATTTCCTCGCTATGGTAACGTGGCAAAGCGCCGCTACAAGTTTCGCCACTTTTGTGTTATCGATGTTCGTTTACCTTTTACAGAATAACTATTTTCTATTACATACATACATTTTTGCGTATAAAATGTAAAAAAATCTCAAAAATTTGTACACAACTGTATAACAGAACCATATCAAACTACCAACCAATTTTTGTTAAATACACTTAAATAAATATCCCTTGAAATTAATTTATATTAAAATCATCTGAGAAAATTATTATTGGAGGTAATTAAAACATTTTTTGCCTGTTTGTCTATATGTTTGTTCGCGCTAATCTCGAAAGAAATTGAACTGATTTAAGTGCAATTTTCAGTAATGTATTTTGACAACCTAAGCTAATGTATTTTGACTACCTAAGCTAAAAAAATTGGTATGTATGTACATATATGTGTATTTATATAATGATGATGAAAATACTTTTTAGCGATAAGCATTAAGCCCTTTTGTGCATGTTTATTGGTTGTAAATTATGTACAATAAAAATAAATAAAAAAATAAAATAATTATTATCATTTAATAAAAAAATATCAATTTAAAGTATTCGAGTATTCGATTCGAAAATTCAAAATTGCTAAAGTAGCAAAATATCAATTATTTAGTTTAACCAGGCGAAGCCGCGAGTGGGTCGCAAATATTTAATAGAGAAGAAGAAGATATATATAATATATTAACAGATTCCATTCGAGACACATCGAGTCACAACCTGTCGAGGCACAACGACGATTCCTTGTATAACATGACGTCAGCCGCTGAGCGATACCATCCTTGTAGACATCAATTTGGAAGTAATTTATTAGTGTCTAGAGATTTATTTAAGCATTAGGGAGACGATAAATCTACGAAATATCTGATATATTTCACTGTTCAGACTATATATTTTCGTCGAGTCCTTCGTGGCAAAGTAACAGAGCCTCTGAGTGTCAGCGTGGTTACTAGTTAGATTCTCGTTAAAGGTAATGGATTATTATGCATGCTATTTTACTTTTCATCTACTTCACTTAGTATCCTACTTATGAGGCAAGCACTTATCAGACAAAAATATATTAAATTCCTTTCCATTAATTGTTTAGTGGAGGACTCTCTGCCGTACTTTGTCTCGTGCTGTGCTTTGAGGAGAAACGACGCACTAAGAACGAACGCACTAGAATTATAATGCCTGTCGAAGTGCGATACTGTTAATGTGATAGGTTGTGGGAACCGATCCCACTGGAGGATATCATATATTTAATATTTTCATTTCTCCGCTCTGGTAATAAAGCAAAGTGGAATTTTGGCAATGCCTCAAATTCAGTGAAAAGTGGAGGAGTCTCAATACTTTACAATAGATTGCTCGGTTCCCTCTGCCTTGAGTGGGATATAGCGTGAAACAAAATGTAGATTTCTCAAAAGTCTTACTAAACCGGGAAAGTACAAGATTTCACATTTTATAGTCCACGTAAACGAATTCCAGGCTACGACTCGTTTGCTAACAATTATTACATATGATCTTATAATTGTTATTCGCAGTCGCTAGTACGTTTCCAGAAGCATAGTTTATTACGCAAAGAAAATTAAACTTTTATAGGCATTGAATTCCGCCACTCAACAATCTCAATGCCTCAATTCAGTGGAAAGTTTTAATTGGAAGGTTATGTATTAATAATAGGTTCCCAGGTTCCTCCTTCCTTCACTGTTTGTGCGTGAAGCTAAAGCAATATGGAATATGGAATAGAACCTGTTGTTAAGACAATTCTTGTCTAAAACACTGCTCAGATTTTAGACGCTATTTGTAATGGCGGCGCTCAATGTTACGCTGTATCTTGTTACCAGAGTTTTTATTTTCAAATTCATGCACCGCATCTGGGAACCTAGTCTTAAAACACTTCGTCAATATCGAAGCTCTATTGTTTCTGTTTGCATTTGAACAACCTAGGCTTTGTCCAAATATATAATTCACTTATCTTTCTTTTACATGCTACAAGACTCGCGTCATATAAATATATGCCGATATACATTTTGTTGTTTCCTATGATACTAATATAACATTATAACAGTAGCTTCCATTAAGCGAATAAAAGAGATTGAATCATATAATGTACCGCCTCATCCCCTCCCACCTATAGTTTGGTTGCCAACAAACATTTTTACTTGCAACATGTTAAGCTATTAGTGATTTGTTAAACTAAAAAAGAACAATAAAGTAAAAACAATCATATTTTGTATCTGGTAACAAAGTGGTATTATTTTTGCAAAGAGAAAATTAGTAATATACGATTTTATAGTCAGCTTTTTGATCAGATACAGGAAACCGTACATCAAAAGGAACAAATCTGACCCTTTTATCACTTTTTTATCCGTCGTATGTAAAAACCGTTTATGTTAATATCGTGTGAGAGAACAGGCTGAAATCAGCATCCAATTTTAGTCCAAAAGTTCCATAAAGGTTCCAAAGAAAATGAATGCAATCAAAAGATAAGAATACAAAATGCAAGATAAAACTAACAGACACATAGGTAGACAGAGAACAAAGTAATACTATACGGGTTCCGTTTTGCGTTTGAAGTTCTAGAACTCTAAAACTTTAAAGATATTTACTTCAAAAAAGTGATAAATATTACATATTTTTTGATATTGAAAGTATTATAATATAAACATTATCTACAAATAGGAAGCGAAATAAAAAATATTCACCCTAAGACAAGCAGACCTGCTCGTACAAACTACCAAAATAAACGACATAAATTAAATAAATCCGTACAAGAGAGACACAACAACTACATTATAATCACCGCCAACTTTCAGAGCTGCCATTAACATTTTGAACAACGACCTCAAACTTTCTGTGTAATAAATAATTAAAGAAAAAATTAAAGCTTGTTGTCTCCACGTAAAGCTCTACAGGTTGTGAGCTTGATTCCCGCGCGACGAAATAATCAAGTAATATTTTGATTTCTGAACTCAACTAAACTTATTATGTATTCATTCTTATTTCAGTAAAACCAGCTTTACTAAATATTTTTTTAGCTTCACGATATACCAGAAGAAATGAAAATGTAAAATACATTAATTTTCCCTAGAGGGACTCGAACCCGCAACTATCATGTATGTACCTCTACGCCACGACAGCATTTTACTCAACAGCAGAATGATCTACGTTATAAATTATTACAAATATTTAAAACATTGAAATTATAAACATCACTGGTTAACGAGGAGTCGTAAACTTGTGACGACTCACAGTAAATATATCTGACTGGAACAAAGCATCTTGTATTTATAGAAATACAATGTGAATGACTTGAGTATTAGAAATATATAAAAAGTCTTAAAAGTAAAGGTTACTTTGCTTCAAATTATAGAAATTAAATTGGTCAAAACATTTAAAAAAGCTGAAACTATTAACTATTAAGTATTAAATAATTAAATAAATTAGCTTCACGATACACCCGCAATGGAGCAGGGTACAGAGGTTACATAGTGTTGAGACATTCCTTTTTCATTAGTCATAATGAGAAAAGAGTCTCCTTCCGTTCCTCACTGTCAGAAGTCTCGAGGCATTGCGTGTTAAGTGGAAAAAGTAATTATAGCTATAATTTGTGTTAACAATAATACGAATTTAAAAACTTATGGACTTAACCTATGGACAGATACATTATAAACAATAACACATTACTGACTCATTGATTAAAAAAATTAAGCTTGAATACTGAACGACCTGCTCTGGATCATATTTTGTCTGCAACGGGTATTATTTCTGAATAAGTATCTGTTTCAACAATACCGCAGTGGCCTATATACCGTAAAGGCCTAATTAAAATATTCGTTCCTCTCTCTTCTGCTCAATATCGGCGGATCTCAACGTCGTGCTTTGTTCTTTATACTACACCAAGGAAGTAACAATTAAAATAATTTATTTCCTCAAGTGTGAATTGAACCCACAACTGTCGTTTAGTTAACATGTTACGTTAAACGTTACATAACGTTAACTTTCAATCTCTGTTTTCTATTGAGTTTTTCCCTTACATACCGTCGTATTTAAATCGTAGACAGACAGACGCAAATGGCCAGATTGCATAGAAATATTTTATCTTATGATCTCGCGTTGTAATTCCATAACCTTGCCCTCTGAGGACCGCTGTCTTCAACTTTATACCTACCTACCTTATATGTAATATTTACAAAATAAAACCCTCTTAATGTACTGGAAATTTAGCGAATGTATGCGAAATTAATTTGTTATGAGCTTTGATACTCTTGGATGTGTTTTTGAGAAGGGTTATATGGGAGAGTGGGGCTGAAAGTGCCGGGGTAAATATACGATCATGTTGTATTGCATAATACCTGATAGTTTAGCCAATTAAAACTAGTGATATGTATAAAAAGAGTAGTAAGTAAACGTACAATTTCAGTATAATTAAAGAATATATTATTACTCTTACGTACTCTTGGAATCTTGGAGGATTCCAAGAGGCGCGGGTTCAAATCCTGCTTCGTTCAAATTTTTATACGTTTTTAAATTTAGTAGAACTAAATTAAATTCTATAATCGAAAATTTTAGTTTTTTTGATATATTCCAAGATGTATATCGTAATTCAACACCGCTCTTTGTCTCCTATGACCAGAGCGAGGACATGAATATGAACTGAGCCCCATAATGACTTCAGGTTGATTATAATTAAAACATAATAAGAGCTTTCCTAACTTTCCACACAGAGCGCCGTATTTAATTAAAATTCATTGCTACCGTTTAGTGACCTTCACAAAAATGTTATTGATAATAAAATCGGGTAAATAACAATTATAGGCTAATTATGTACAAAATATATTATTTTTACTTTGTATTTGTATATCCCTTACGTGACAGGGGAGGCAAAGGAAACATTGGAACCGACGAACCCCGTTCCTTATTTTCCGCCGAATTCTTGAGGCATTGCGTGTTGAGTGCCGGAGCTCAACATCGCGCTTAGTCCCAATACCAGAGCTAGATTCTTTTGGCCTACAATGCTATATGCCGAATGAAAACTTAAGTCTTAAAATTAATCAATCAAGAACTAACAATACCTATTTACCATATCACCAGCACTGAGCGAAGTGCGTTTGCCACTTGTTCATATATTTTAAAGGCATTCCTTAAGAAAGCGAAAATTTTGCATCACAAATGTTTTTACATAAGGGTCGTTATTAATCTCTTAATATCACATTGTTTAGATGACAGCCGCGTCCCAAACTCTTGAGGCTTAGCGAACATATTCTTACATTGTTTTTATATATCCTTATAACATTATAAATGAGGTAGGGTGTTTGTTCCATTTTCAAGTAAAAAGTACTGAACATATTTTGATGAAAATTTTCAGTTATAGGTATAGTTTATACTTTAGAATAATATAACGTCTATATACTAGAATAAATATGTAGAAAAAATATGATGTTTAGACTTTTCTGTGTCTCACTGTGCGGATATAAAAAAAATGAGTTTTCATTATTCTCGCTATTGTAAGGAGGCAAAACGCAGCGTTGAGTTGCGCTACTCAGCACATAGTATTACAAGAATTAGGTGGAAATTGGTAACCGGAATTGACTTTGTGGGGACGAAGTATCTTAAAACCAAGTTCCCAGGTTTTTTTCTGCGTACACAGCTATGTGCAAGATACAGCATAAAACTAAAAAAAACATGATTCATAAAAAATATTGATGTTTTTATATAAAGGGCCTGAAGAGTTGTTAAATAGGTGTTATAAACGACTACAGTCAGTGCTAGAGTACCATGTATCATAAACCCAGTAAGGTACATAAGTAGGTACAGGTAACGGTATTCGATTCGCAAAAATGAAATGTTTATTATTTTGATTTCTTCGTTCTGGTAACTATTCAAAGCGCCGCGTTTATCTCCGCTACTCAACATGCAATACCTTAAATACGGTGGAAAATGGGGAGTTTAACACTAGTATATTTTAATAAATTAAATATTTGACAGTTGTTTACAGTCAATTAACTCTGTGATGTATGACGGCGAGGGTTCATACAAACACTGTGAGAGGTAGCATGTGGCTGGGAGAGAAAAGGTGTCTTCCGTAATACTCTTTCGATATAGATACATTATTTTATTTTTTAAGTGTCAGACTTAGTAAAAAAATAGTTTTTTATGAAAATATATAGAAATTTAAACTTATTTATGTTTGTATGTAAGTTTCTTTTTTAATATGTTTGCTACACAAACATAATTAAATAAGTAGTAATATCATGTTATTCTCTATACATAAGATGGAAAAATATATTTTTTTAGAAAACTTATAACAAATTCAACGTAGGCGGATTTGAATCCGAGCCTCTAAAGACAAAAACAACAAAACAATATATAATTTTTTGATTAAAAGACATAATAAGGATCACCACACAACGTGCGATATCTAAAAATTAGACGGAAAGTGGAAAGTTAACCTATTTTCTCACTCTCTAGTAACGAAGCAAACTATTGATTAACGTTGATTTCTGCCACTCCATGCCATGCCATGTCAATTTGGCGGAATGTGGGGAAAGGAGTGTATTGTTACTAGGTTCCCAATTTCCCTCCGCCTACCCAACTATGTACAGAATATACATAGCATGAAGTTAAAATTTAATGATATATGTATATAATAAACAGTTTGTGGCTGACTCTGCTAAGTGCAGCTTGTATGGACTCGTCTTATGTCAATTTATCAATCATTTATGTGAAAGGCAAATTTATATTCATTTAGTTACTAACAAACTGTGCTTACACTTCGTATAAAGGACATAAAAACATACACGTATTCAATATTTTTGGTAAATATTTGAACTACATATTATAAATGTATACGATGCATCCATCAATTTTCAATCCGCTTAAAGAGACGTTGAGTTCTGCCTCTCAACACGCAGTACTTCAACGTCGGCGAAAAGAAATCAGGCATTTCCCTCTGTCTCTCGCTGCGCGGAAAATACCTCTAATAAATAAACATATACACGACAAAGACATGTAAAGAGAACTAGTTAAGACATCTGCCTGTAAAATTAAATGACTTTTAAACGTAAAATAATAAACGTTCTAATTATTTAGTTCCGTACATTAAATATATTTAGACTTAGAAGTAAGCTTTCGAAGTAAACCTTGTTCTTACAGTTACTTTCAGTTGGAGCACTGTTAAGTATGTTTGAAATAAATGGAGGAATGCTACTAAAGATATATAAATACTATAAATATCTCACGCGCGGACGTCAAGTATCTATAATATGTACTTTTCCTCGCACATGTCCGTCCCGCGGGAGTCACGGACCTTTATAACCTTCCTTCATCCTCTTTGAATATCGCATAATAGTTTAACTTTATGATTTTACAAAGAAATAAATCTTTCCGAGATGAAATTTTTTGCGTAATAACTTTTAAAAATAATAATTTATTTTATATAGCCGACCGACAAGTCAACCGCCAAGTCATCAGCCACAGACGTGCGACTCTAAACGTAACAGGTTGTGGGTTCAATCTCAAATATTTAATATTTTTATTTCCTTGATCTGACAAAGCGCGACGTTGTGCTCCACCACTCAACAGGCAACGCCTCCATAATTTGACAAAAGGTGGAAAACGGAAATTAATGTCTTAATACTAAGCCCCTCCTCAGCCTAATTGCTATATTAAAAACTACCGTTAGTATTCCGCGTACAGCTCTAGTTTCTAGCAAAATGAACTGACTGTATCTTGCTCTATGATGTGGTTCTGAAGCTTTAAAATTTTTGACAGTGACATTTAGAAGGCAGAAAGTGTGTTTTTTTAAATATAATGTTTTTGTTTTTCAATTAAAACATATCTATAGATAGGAAATTTATATTTAAACTTATCTATACTAATATTAAAAAAGAGAAGAGTTTATTTGGTTAAACATGCTGATCTCGGGACTACTTACTCGGGTGTGAATTGAAAAAAAATTGTGTTGGCTTTAGGCTATATAATATAAAGTTGATATAACCATTTCGCACTGTATCTTATGAATGTGCCATTGTAACTCTTAATTACTTCCCTTTAGACAAGCGGGTGAAGCCGCAGGTAAAAGTCTAAAAAAATATAACAATTAATACAATTTGGAAATTATTGTTATTTTGAACATTAATACTGGTTACAATATTAAGACCCGCTGTTGGCGTTTCCTTCGAGTGTCTTAAAACTTTCCGACTTACTAACATTGCTTGTATTAGTATAGTTCCGCCCGGCGTTTGTTTACTTGTGGAGGTCGTGACTTAAATCACAAGATTAGATTTATATATAACATGGAATTTGCAGACGTCGTGGCGCAGTGACGCAGTATGTAGCTGTAAATTAGACGGTTTTGGGTTTGATTCTCACTCGAAGGAGTTAACTAAAAGTTAACTTCCTGAGATTAACATGTTCAACCAAAGACATTGTTTAGATTCACATGTAAAATATTAATTATGCAACCACCAATTCTTTAAAAAAAACTTGTGCAATCTATATGAGATATATGAGTTAATTTTAAGTTTTATTTCCGCTACGCGAAAGAATACTGGAACAATATTTTATACACATATATAAACATATTATAGGGATTTGTCCAGTACAAATCCCTATAACATGCTTAGGAAACTATTCAAAAATAAAATAACAACATAATAAAAAATATATATTTTGGTTAAATGAGTGAGGGTAATGGTTTTATTAAAGCAGAGATGCTAACAGCATTAATAAGTTATAACAAGCGTATAGGAATTTTCAACGTAGCACGATGAGAACGTATGTCTTAGTTGATCATAGAGCTTGGACAATTTCCAGGAGGCGCGGGTTCAGTCCCACTACGTTTAAATATTTTGTACGGTTTTTTAATTTTTTTAACGGAAAAACATTTTAAAAATGGTAAAAATATATAACACTTCTCTTACCCACACACTCTTACCCACACCTATTGGATACCGCTCAATCGGTACTGAGCATTAGTAACTGATTAAGATATACGTTTTTATCTTATTTATCTATTTTTTTAGTATCTCTTTAGGAAAAGTTACAAATTACCGCTTCTCAAAGATTATTACGAAAAAATGTCTTGCAGAAAGAGATAATTCTATTAATTGTTTTACGTGCTTTTACTATAATAATGGAAGTAAACACATGTACAAAGTTTACTTCTATAGAACTAAACGATAAAGATTATAAACTATAATATTTAGCCAGTAACTTGTTAAGGCAAAACGCGGCCTTGAGTACTGCCACTCTACATATAATGTTTCCTGAATTCGGAGCAAAGTGGAGAACGTCTTCATGAAAACTTAGTGTTTCTTAGCATTAGGTTCCCAGGTTCCATCTACCTGCCATGCTATATGCTGGATACATTGTGAAGATAAAAAAAAACTTTTTTAAAATAATCTTCACCTATATATTTTGAGAATGTAAATTTCAGTGTAAATATATCAATGTCTGCGCGGCCTACATTATGTACTTACTATATATGTATTACGTACTACAAAAATCAGCCGCCATGAAAAAAATATATATATATATATATTTATATATATATATATATATATATATATATATATATATATATATATATATATATATATATATATATATATATATATATATATATATATATATATATATATATA
>DWMZ01006974.1:0-10050 GCA_018249855.1 Eueides tales michaeli
AAACATTTTATTGTAAAACTTGTGATGGCGATAATGTGGTCAAATTTGAATACAGACTCTTTTAATTGACAATAGTTTTTTTTTATTAATAGTAAATAACCTATAGTTTCTTTTTTTAGTTATCTTTATTTTCGATAAAATTCCATTTTATATCAAAGCTAGTGATAACCGTAGAAATAACAGTAAGTTACAATATATGTAAATGTAACGTACGTAAACGTTTTTGAATACCCGTCTACCAAATATTTCGTGTTCTAGTTTTTTAGGTTAGTGAACATTATTACTTTTCGCGAATAATAAATGTACTCTCGTCCATGTGAAAAGTTTTGTTTTACCAAAACTGAGAAATTATTAAAATAAATGATAGATGAAAACATACTAGTCAAGCCCTTTGAAAAATGATTATACGATGATGATTATACGATATACGATTTTTTTTAAAAGTTGTATTTTTCAATAGATTTTAATAATAGTATGATTTTTACGATTGTTACACATTTTAAATGAAACACTTTTAAACGGATTAATCACGTATATTAAGTTTTAAATATTTTTGGAAATCCGACGTTTCGAACACTTTACAGTAGTCCGTGATCACGGGTAGACTCACTCAATATGCAATGGAAACTATTGCATATTGAATGGCTGAACTCAACCCCTACCGTGCTGTATGCGGGATACAATATGAAGCAGATTAAAAATATCCGACATGAACGGCTTAAAATGAAAATAGTTACCATTAATTTTATGTCATTGTTTCCTCATACACTCAAATACACTCCAAGTTCCCTACGAAGACGACTTAAAGTCATTATAAAGGTTGCTCGAGGAAAGAAACATATTTCATATTTTCATTTGGAGGAAAAAGTTGTTGAGTTCCGCCACTAAACACGGAATGCCGCGAAAGTTCTGCGGATGGTACTCGTATACTTATACCTACTATGCTGGATGGTACTCGTATGTTTATATTACTTATATACTATATATACTTACAATGTTGCTGAAGCTAAAATACTATTTATTATTCTAGAAAACGAATTAATAAATATTCATATTATTTACAAGTATGAAATAAAATTCTTTAACTGTTTCAACGCTGTCATCAAACAATTTAGTTATCAAATTTAAAAACGTATAAAAATTTGAACGAAGCAGGATTTGAACCCGCGCCTCTTGAAAACTGTCCAATTATTATACATTTTTAAATTTAGTATTTTTTTTTCCTAAGTGTGGAATAACACTTTAAAAATAGTAAAAATTTTGTTATCGTTCGCATATTTTACTAAAGAAATCAATAGTGTTATGTGAGTTATTATTTCTAGTATTTGGACATAATTTATCATCTACGGCTGTTAATAGATAAAAGTAATAAATAAAACGCGGAACAATGGTACGTAAACCGTTCGTAAATCAATCTACAAATACATGAAGACTCCTATTGTAAGACTATGTTATTTTTCTGAATCATATTTTAAGCTTCCAGAAAACGTGACTATGAGACATGTAAGTGTGACAGTTTGTGGGTTCTATCACCATCTGAGGAAATGAAATATTAAATGTTTTCATTTCTTGGCTCTGGTAAACGTGCGTGCACAGCGCAGTGTTGAGTTTCTTTTATCAACACGCAATGCCTCATTCGGCAGAATTTCGGAATCAGAAGTGTCTTAATGGAGTGTCTAAACATGAGGTTTTTTTAAATTACATCAATTTCCTCTGCCTATGTAGGATGTGCATGTGCAATACAGCGTGAAGGTGAAAACAATATGATTTGGGACCACAAAAACATATTTAATGGCTATTGTTTGTTTTAATACTAGCTTTTGATTGTGGCTCATCCCGCATGATCGTATGGAAATAACTAATTACATATATCCTTTCTTGGTACTTACCGAGCATAACCTCGATATCAGGGCGAGGAAATGAAAACATTCAAAATTTCCCTAAATGAGAATCGAACCCATAAACGTATCACGTATACAATCACACGCGTGTAACCCTGCCCTATAACGGCTTAATTATTTTATATTTCAATATAATCGCATAAGTCTACACATAAAGCTGTAATTGCCTTTTGTAAATTAAACAAAGATAAATTTCTGTGAGTATTATTATTTCACTTGAATACAACGAAATATTAAAATAATATTGAGATTACACTTCTGAAAAAATAAAATAAGCCATATTTTTTCCGAGTTCAACAGTAGAAATTATACCATATAGTAGTTGGAAAAACTCTGCAGCTATCTATTTCTTCTTTTAATTTTTTTCCCGCTTCACTTTCTATCCCGCATATGACAGGATAAGCAAAAGGAACTTAGGATCCTAGTATTAAGACAGTCCGTTTTGATCGCCACTTTCCACCGAATTTATCTGATTTAGAGGAGCGAAAAAATGAAAATATTAAATATTTAATAAGAAAATATTAAATATTTAATTTCCTAGAGTATGTATCGAACCCACAACCTATCGCGTTAACTGTCACACGCTTGTACTCCTGCGCCACGTCAGGCCTCTGAATGATTTGGTTTCACAAAAATATATACAGTACATTTAATTAACAATAATTGCGACACGATTTTTCCAAGTAACCAAGGCGTATTCTGTTTTACTACCTATATGGTATTATTAGTCTCTATTCTATAAAATACTTTTTTGTTCTGTACGATTTTTTTGTATAATAGTTGTTGACGTAGAAAAATAATATGGATTGATCGAGTGCAAGCTGGAAGAAAAGGTGATCGAGAATATTGTGTATTGTGAGGCACTCGCGTGAGTGTCTATAATATGAAAAAAAAATTATGAAAAAAAAATGTTGTGATTCTTTATGAATTTGGATCAAGATGTAAATTGATTTTTTTTTGCTTTTGATAAAGGTGTAGAATTAAGAAGCTGATCGTTATATTTTATTTTTTATTGATGTTTTTTGATTGATTGATACATGTTTTTGGGACGAGCTTTAGATTTATAGGCTTTTTTTAGGCTAGGCTGTTATAAGAAAGCTAGTTTAAGAAATATATCAGGTTTAACATCTGGTTAAATTATAATGCTTTTATAAGGATTATTGTCATAGTCATGATACAAGAGACATTGTTTTTGTGTGACATATTTCTTTTATTATGAAGGCTGTAGTTAGGCGATTAAAAAAGTTTATTAAAAAATATATTTTTTTATATATTTATTATCTTTTGCTGAATCACGCAGTTTCATACAAGCAGCGCGACGGACCAATATACAAAATATATATACTATTTACTAGGGTATTCCAAACAAGAAGTGAATAGTATTTACTTGTAAACGCCATGCCGTGATCGCAATTTTTACTATTTGCATATAAAATATAATTGCAGCAGCACAATCATATTATGCATAATTAATTATATTAACTTCACATTTTTTTTGATTTTTACAATTTTTTTCATATCACATAATGCGGTTCTTTTTTTCAAAAATAGTAAACATTGTAAAAAGTCATAATCAAGTTTGTATACACCTGCACACTGCAATTAAAATCAATATACGCGATTAATCCATTTGAGGCCCGTCGTGGCCCAGCGACACAAGTGTGTGACTGTAACCGAAAGGTTCTGGGTTCGATCCCCAGTCGAGAAATTTAATGTTTCATTCCTTCGCTCTGGTAATAAGGCAAAGTGCGGCGTTGAGTCAACACACAATGCCTCAAATTTGGCGGAAAGTGAGGAACGGAAGTGGAACGGAGTGTCTTATCACTAGGTTCTCAGGTTCCCTCTGCCTACCCTGCCTAGTGCGGGATACAGCGTGAAGCTAAAAAAAATCCATTTAAAATTGTTTCATTTAAAATGTTTTTAAAAATAGGTTTTCTCTAAAATATATTTTAAGGGTTGAGATTTAAATTCATTAAGTGTGCTTACATTTTTTATAGATAGGTAGTAATTTGTTATATTAGTTGTGCTCCCTCAAAAATAATATTTTTCCTAGCAAATTTGGTTCTAGTTCTTGGAAGAACTAGTAGGCTTGATCTACGGGTGCTACGTTTACTGATCTCTTTTATAAAAGTTAAATTGGAATGTATTGTTTTCCTAATTATTTTATTTATAAAAACACAAGAATTATATATATAAAACTGTTGCAGGTTCATGATATTTGTTTCCTTGTAAACTTTAGTGGTTGGTGTCAAGTGCATATATTGAAAAAGTATTATAATTATTTTGTTTTTGTTTTTCTCTGAAGTGCTTGCAATTTTGATTTTCCCGTGTTACCTCAAATTTCAATTAAGTACAATAAATGTGATTTTACTAAAGAATTGTAAATGTTATACTTTATTTTCTTGGGTATGTAATTTGAAATATTTATTAGTGACCCTATTAAGGAAGAAAGTTTTTTATTTACGTGATCTATTTGAAATTTATAAGTTAGTTAATTATCTATACGTAAATCGTAAGTACTCTCAGGTTTTTTTAGGTTTTATGGTTTTTTCTTCGATTGAAAAAGTGATTTTCTTCTTCGATTGAAAGAGTTATTCGAGAAATTCGTCAGAGATTTCGACAGACACTACGAGAGTGAAGCTGATAGATCCGTACATTATGAAGCTTTCGTGAAGTCCTTACATCGAATTAATAAACTGAATGCTGAAAGTACCAGCGCTACTTTTGGTATAAACCAGTTCGCGGATTATACGCCTGAGGAGATGCAAAAAATGAGGGGCATTGCAAGTACGTTTTATTTGTATTGTTATATCTGTATATTAATAATATCTACTTAAATTTTATCTATTAATGCAGGGTCCATTAGTAATATCGAATCGTAAAGTGATACGTTTATATATAGTTATATTCATTTTCTATGGGTGACCAAACGTTACTATGTGTTTGGTGTCTAAAATTTGTGTTATAAGTTTAAGTTTCCCCACTTTCATATGTTTAGAGGCACTACGTGGTAATACAAAGCTGTCCTTGCGTTGCAGAATCACGTCAATGATAATAAACCAGTTTCTTTTTATACGCATACATAATTTACGATACAATGCCATATATAGTTAGTAACTATGAATTTAATAGCTATTTAAAGTATGTTTAATATTACAATATTAGTATATCTATTCTCTGTTTTACGTTTCATGTGGTCTGTGGAGTAGGCGCAGGGAAGCCTTTTCCAGGATTCCCTGGAGTTCCACTGTTTTCCCAGTAAGGCACTTCTATACAACACTTGCCATCGAATTGAGACGGTGCCTCAAATTCGGCAGAAAGTGGAAAACGAAAGTGGAACGGAGTGTTTTAACACTAGTTTCCTCTGCCTACCCCGCCATGTGCGGGATACAGCGTGAAGCTGAGAGATAATAAAGAATAAAATATCTAAATAATTCATTTCTTTGACTGGGAATCGAATGCATAATCGGTCGCACATACACTTGTCCCTGCGCAATGACTGACCTCCTCCGGTGAGCATCGAACGTTGATATTTAATAATCATATTTGCGTTTTCAGAACACCAGTAACGTCCAGGAGAGACACTGACTCATTACTATGTGTGCTGTTTTCTACAACTTTGTATATTAATGTCAATTGTCAACTAAATAAATTATAAGAGTACTAGGGGGTTCCGCCCCCTGCTCGCTTCGCTCGCCAAGCCCCCTCCCCTCCCGCCTCACCCACGCAAACGAAAATTAAACGAAAAAACATCTATCAATCAATGAAAACATCAATAAAAATTAAAATATAACGATCAGCTTCTTTATTCTACATCTTCATCAAAAGCAAAAAAAAATCAATTTATATCTTGATCCAAATTCATAAAGAATCATAACATTTTTTTTTCATATTTTTTTTTTCATATTATAGGCACTCACGCGAGTGCCTCACAATACACGATATTCTCGATCACCTTTTCTTCCAGCTTGCACTCGATCAATCAATTTCAATTTTCTACGTCAACAACTATTATACAAAAAAATCGTACAGAACAAAAAAGTATTTTATTGAATAGAGAGATTTTACTTCTATTAATTTATTCATTAAAACACTATTACAAACATAATACAAATTCTATTTGAATACAAAATATATCATTGTAGAAGTACATTCGTTCACTGAACTTATTACTCATGTACTTATCACATTTATGATAATATTAACATATAGTACGTGCAAAATGTCATGTGCTAATGATTTTTTCATACACATAGTAAATTGATAAAAAACAAAAAATTATTTGTGTTCTCGTTTCAAATTGTTTAAAGTCAAGGTTATATAATTTTTGTTAGTTTATTATAGTAAGAGGGATTTTATAAGTTCGGCCTGTCTATCTGCGGCCGTGTAAGCCGTAGTACTGTATTTATGATATTGATTTCATCTTGATATCTAACCGCAATCAACTAAGCGCAAACAACGCAACAGACGGAAAAAAGTCAACGGAACAGAAAAGTCAAATTCGGTATCTATTGTAAGTAATGCTCTTTTTTATTATAAAAGTTGTAATAAAGGAGAGGAATTGTTAGTTGAGAACGCTTGAGCAGACTCACAAAGAACTAAATCTTTGAACACATCGGTGATTCATCGCTGAGCGCGCGACAGAATCGATTACGCTGTCTCAATTTCGTGGCGCGGCTATAAAGTTTCCCTATAGAAATATCAATTGCAATAATTTTTAATTTAAATGCTCGAGAGAGGCACTTTTTACATGTTTTTTTAAATATTTCAGAAAATAAACTACCTTGTGTGAAAAATAATATATTTAAATTTTTCAATTGATTAAATATTTTTCTACCATTTACACTTAATGTTTTGTGTGCCACGACAGGCCTCACAAAATCGACTGTATCATTTAATATTCACTTCGACACAATATAAAAAACCATCCTTTTAAGATCGGAAACCAAATGTCCGCGTCAGACGACATGAGTAAATTGAAACTCGGGGCTGTGATGGACAACGGCTAGTTTGATAGTCGAACGAACAGTCTCCATTATTTCTTACCATCGTAAAATGCTTTGACAACCGCTTTGATATTTTATTCTGAGAATCTCTACTAGTTACATGTGTTAAGTATTTTTCGTTGAAATGGTGTACTTGTGAAATGGCTATATATATACTAATATTATAAAGCTGATGAGTTAGTTTGTTTGTTTGTTCGCTAATCTCGGAAACTACTGGTCCGATTTGAAAAAAACTCTTTCAGTATTAGATAGCCCATTTATCGAGGAAGGGTATAGGCTATATCATTACGCTATGACCATCGGACCGGAGCACCAATTAAGAATGTTTTAAAATCGGGGGATTTTTTCCTAATTGAGAGATATGTCTATCTTTTAGGATTAGCTTTTTATGCTAACCAAATTTGTTCTAAAATAATGCATTGTTTGCGAAAGTGTTTTTATAAACAATTCTTATCCAAATAAATATGTTATTCATCACAAGTATTTAATTTAAAACAATTACATATTGCTCTTAACATCATTCGATTTAAATGAATACGGCTACTATCTATTTTTCAAGCTCCAAAGTGATAAGGGTTGAACAAACTTAACATGTTTCCCTTTTTATGGCAAAACAACGGTCTACTAGTACATATATAAAGAAATAGGGCAATAATAATTAGTAGCGCGTACTAAAACAATTTTCGAAAAAACCTTGAGGCCTGTCGTGGCGCAGCAAGCACGTGGCTGTAACCGACAGGTTCTGGGTTCGATCCCCAGTCGGGGAAATGAATTATTTAATATTTTCAATTTAAATATTGAATGTGTGAAGAAATGAAAGATTTAATTTTTTCAATTTAAATATTTAATGTGGCATTGTAATAAAATCTGCATAAATTTGCAGTTTTCTTGTTGTTGTACGCAATTTATGAGACGAAAAATTGTTTATTTATAGCCTATCGCTATCTTGAATTCATGCCAAAAATACTATTGTGTAATAATTACACGAATATTAAATTCAAATAGTTTATAATATTAATCATAAAATTCTACATCTGTTTTTAACGTGATACTATCCTGTAAATTGACTGCACGCACGAAAAAGCATGATTCATTGTCACGTTCCGCCTCTTGTAAGTGTGCAAGCGAGAGCGTGGAATAGACGATAGAGATGCACAATCAATCTTAGCGTAGTTAATATGTGTAATGTAAGTAACAAAATGTTTTAATTAATGAGTACTAATGAATAAAATTTATCCAAATTAAATTCTCGTAAAAAAAGTTTTTTTTACTTAACTTTTAACTTATGTTTAATACTATAAAACACAACATATGTAAAATTTAGTGACATTAATTTAATTAAATTCACCAAATTATGCAATTTTCCATTGATGTTTACTTATGACGTTTTCACGTAGGACCATCGTCCGTACACCGACTTTACAGACGACCAGTTTTATTACATTACATATTTGTGTAAATTACATACTCTTTATGACAATGAATAGATTTTTTAGATGATCACCTTATCTTTTTAGGTTAATTAAAAGAAAGCCAACAATATCTTTGATTTTTGCGATTGTTACGCATTAAAAATGAAACAATTTCAAATGGATTAATCGCATATATTGTTTTTTTAAAGTTTTTGGAAACCCGACGTTTCGAACATTTTACAGTAGTCCGTGGTTTTTTTTAGCTTTACGCTGTATCCCGCACGAGGCAGGGTAGGCAAAGGGAACCCGGAAACCTAGTGTTAAGACACTCCGTTCCACTTCCGTTCTTCTCCACTATTCGCCGAATCTGAGGCATTGCGGTATGAGTGGCGGAACTCAACGCCGCGCTTTGCCTTATTACCAGAGCGAAGAAATGACATATTAAATATTTTAATTGAAAATTTCATCTCCTCAACTGGGGATCGAACCAAGTCCTGTCGGTTAAAGCCACACGCTTGTGCCGCTGCGCCACGACAGGCCTCTTACATCCAACTACTGCCTATAATTTCTTAATTGCTTAATGTACTGCCCCGGATTCTTGCAGAATAAGTTTACTGTAACTGGTACTCTGGTTGATGAAAGTATTTTTATTGTTTAAAAGTTTTTTTTTAAAAGTTTAGTTATAATAAAAGGAAGCTTTTTATTATTTTTAAATCCACTGTATGCAGTTCTAACTACTTTTATTTGTTTAACAATAGAAAATTATTTAACAAAACTTATATTCGAACAAAGGTTGTGTGATACAATCGTTAGTATTTACCCTCGCAACTTCAATAGAATGTTTGTGAGGCTTTTCAACGTCATTTGTTGTTTAAATAATATATAACATACACATTTAATGAAGAGCACTATCGGTTGACTGTAAATTTGGAAAGTAATTAATACTGAAGAACTTTATATATTCATTCCGAACAAAATTAAAAAAATAAATTGTAAATATATTGTTGTATACAAAAAATGAGAATAATATTCAAATTCGTTTTATTATATTACATTTTTTCAATAAATAATCTCATTTTCACAGGTTTAATTCAACTGCTTTGTTTGTTAGTTTTTTTACCTTCACGGTGTATCCCGCTCACAGGCAGAGCAAGCTTGGGAACTTAGTGTTAAAACACTCTGTTTTTATAAAGACGCTTCCGTTTCACACTTTCCACCGTATTACATTTTGCATGCTGAATGGTGGAAATTTTACGTGGGAAGTGGGATTGAACCCACAACCTGTAGGGTTTTCAGTCAATAACAAGGTTATTTTCGATTTTCCTAATTTATTTCGCTTACTCGACAGCAGCGTCGTGCATTTTATACTACAGATACAATTATAAGATAACCGTAACGGTTATCTTACTAGGAAAATTAAAAATATGCTCATACATTTTTAATTTTCAATTTATCAAGTTGATTTATATCAAAATATGTTTATTCTCATTACTTTTTTCTTCTTTTTAGTCTGTAACATGGAAATGACATATGTAATATCAGATTTTTTTTTATTACTGAAAAAAATTATAAGTCAAATATTTAAAATTTAGATAGCAAACTTCCTATACTAAACGTGTCCTATATTAATATAAGATAAATAACACATTAATATAGCAAGAATCGCCCGTATTTATACGCTCGCTCGGACCAGGCAGCGTCGTGTTCAGATTCCCATAACTCAATTTAATA
>DWMZ01006975.1:0-10050 GCA_018249855.1 Eueides tales michaeli
CAAGTTGGATTAATGTAACAATAATACCTCAGTTAAGACCCAACTATATATAGACCTAGTTCTAGATCTGGGTCTAGATCGTAATGGATAACTATCTGAGCGAGAATTGATGGAACGTCGCACAAACTACGTGAAGACTGATTGGAACTAAGCTAGGCTTAGTCTTACTTGAGATCTGGAGTTACGAGATTTAGTTTGCAAATCTGAATAACTAATGATTACATGAAATTATATTAATTGCAGCCCGTCGTGGCGCAAGGGTACAAGCGTGCGACTGTAAATACGATATGTTGTGAGTTTGATGCCCGCTCGAGGAAACGAAATATTTAATATTTTCATTTTTTCGCTTTGATAACAAGGCAAAGCGCGACGTTGAGTTCAGCCACGAGTGGAAAGTAAGAAATGGAACGGAGAGTCTTAGCACTAGCTTCCCTAATTCCCTCTGTGAAACCTGCCGTAATGTAATGATTTAATGCAAATAGTTCAATAATTTCTTTATTTGTCAGCTTCACGCTGTATCACCGGTTTAAAATTTACTACCTTTCATATATTTCAATATTCTAAATTAAAACATCTGAGAACCTAAGCATAAAGTAAAACATTATGACTCATCTACTTTATATTCAAATAACATCTATGATACTTAAACATATGTTTGTTGTTACGACAGAGAGAAAGAGAGAATAAAGTCACAAGACAATCCGTTCTACGATTACTGTCCACCTTCGCTTGATGGATCTTTAAAAAGAGCAATGGAAATTAACTTATTCCACTTAGAGGAAACCGATTTAACAACCACCTCATTTTATTGAACGCAACTTCCCTGCTCCACAATAGTGTTACAGTAATATAAAATGTCGTGGCGCAGCGGCACTAACGTGTGACTGTAAACAATACGTTGTGGGTTCGATCGCCACTCGAGGAAATGAAATATTTAATATTTTCAGATTAAATATTTAATGTTTTTATTTCTTCGTCCTGGTAACAAGGCAAAGCGCGGCGTTAATTTCCGCCACTCAACAGGTAATGCCTCAAATTCGGCGGAAGGTGGGGAACGGAAGTGGAACAGAGTAACTTTACACTAGTTTCCTAAGTTCCCTCTGCCTACCCTGCCTCGTGCGGGATACAGCGTGAAGCTGAGTGAGTAATATAAAATATAAGCTTATTATCTACACCTCTTTCGAAATATAATGAGCGAACAGAGATATAAAAATAATTTTTTATAACTTTTCGTTGTTTTTCACAACAGAAAATGAAAAAAAAAAATCACAAAAATAAGAAAACTCTTACTTGCACGTGTGTCAACTGAAACAAACGTAAGCAAAGTCCATTAGTTAAGTTAGGATAAGGAGTTATTATTGATTGTAAAAAAGCTTGTATTTTTTGCTCAATGAGACAGAAAAAAATACGCACTGACTTAACTAACGCTAACTCTCTGCTTATTTGTATGCTATTGCTCATCTATGACACAAAAAGAAAGACTGTTCTAAACTGCATTTATTAAAATTATTTTAATTATTATTGCAAGTCGAAGTTAGCGAGCAAAGTCTAATTCTAGTAATGCCATAAAAGTATTACTAGAATTTAAATTCTGCACTTTCACCAAAAGAAATTACTTATAATTGTTTTGGTATAAATAATATAGAACCAACCTACACCTTAGCCTCCAAAGACGTACGTGTTCCGCTGCTTAATATGCAATATTTGAAAATCAAGCGATGCGGGATTCAAAGTAAAGTTAATATAAACAAATATCGATATTTGTGTACAATATAAATATAGAACGTAATCGCAAATTGTATTAGAGAATTTTAACTATAATGTATTAATATAAACATTAATTTAAAAACTATCTTCACGCTATTCCCTGCATATTTCATTGTCCTATACTTAAAAAAACTATTCTGGTTTTTCTGGAATACTAAACATTGCATTTTCAGTGGCGGTACTCAACGCCGCACGCTATCCTACAAAGCGAGGAAATGTAAAAGAATTATTCAATGGACCGGGAATCGAACACATATTTATCGCATTTATAGTCAGACATACTCCCAGTGCTATCACTATCACTACATACTTATTTCGTACATAAAATGTTTTGGCAACAACAGAATATTCTTTGAAATTGTAATAATTTACTAGAAATGAGATATATGTTGTGAATACCGTATCGAAGTTCACGGTCGTAAAGAGTTACTGTTATAACGTAGACGAAGACGCGTAACGAGGCCGCTTCAGAAATAACAAATACTTGTATGTACAGTATAGTAATATTGTATATATTCTAATTGTATATATTTCATATGATTTATAAGAAAAAATATGTTACATTTTTTATGTTTATTTCATATTGAGACATTCGTGACACAGTATGTGGTTGTTCATCCTATCGTCATTAAGGGAGATTATTATATTTATTTTTATTATCTTGCTCTCTAAGACAAGACATGACGGTAATGGATTAAAAATTAGGAAAAATTTGGGAACCAATACTGGATTCCCTGCTATATACAGCATATAGTGCTAAGCTGGAAAGAAAGCTCATCATCACTTTGACGACGTCGTTTCTATTCACCTCTTTTACAAAAATGCAACTTTGTAGCCAAAACTAAAAGTATTTGGTAGCTTTTAGAGATATATAACATTGTCTTAGATTGAGCTGATCGCAGCAAAAAGGGAATTCGTGTCAACAAGCAAGATAGATATATTGTAAGTACATAAATGTAATTTATAGGGGCCGGGTACGTGAGACTTCTGGAAATCACGATTTTATTTACTCACTGTCACTAACTTTATTAATAAAAAATAAGAAAAATCTTAAATATAATAACATATAGTTAAAACCAGAGTAGCGCAGTGACACGTAAATTACTGTGATCACAAGGGGTATGGGTTTGAATATCACTCGAGGAAGCAAAATATTTTAATTCTCTTGCTTAAATAAAGAGATAAAGCGCCGTGAAGGGTTCCTACACTCAACACGATATGTCTTAAAAAGATAGACGACGTCGGATAGTCTTATTAGATCCCTAGTCCACCCTATTTTTGACACAAAGCGTAAAACTAATTTAAGATAGTAAAAAATAAAAATTTTCTTTATAGTATAAGCGTTCTCTTTACTTTATATTCACAATAACTGACACAGGACACAGTCTTTAATGAATGTAATACTTCCGAAATACTTGGAATGAAGTATTGCTTTTGAAATGAATGTATTGTGAAATGTTTCATTTTGAACACAAAATCAATTTCTAAATCATTCAAGTATTTTCTTTCTAAAGCTTGTCTTTTTTTGATAAGTACGGTTCTTGAAAACTGAATCATTATATTTCTATTATAATTTTGATACAAGCTTATTATAGATGAAAGAGAGAAATGTGTTTATTCAGAAAGTAACATTTAAAGGGATTGATGTTTCATCAGAATTTTTCCCACGAGCACGTTGTTGGCGTCTTGAGATATGTCGGCCAATACTTATCGGGGTGAGCTTGTCTAAATTATTAGGTATCGAATTGAAGGTCGCGAAGTTTAATACCGCAGTGACGAAATGAAAAACATACATGTAAAAAATGTAATCACATGTACCATACATGTGATCAATAATATAGTATAGATGTGCGATCACATGTATAAATTCGTAAAATATAATAGCATATAAATATTTTTTATATATTGAAGGTTTTATATTACAAATTAAGTTATTAACATCAAAACTATAACCAATCGCGCTTACGACAACATCTTTGTTCCTCTCCCTGCATCACTACTGGCCTTTTATTTTTCTAACAATTATTAAAAAGGGGAAATTCCACGACCCCCAAATTTGCTACCCTATGCTATAGCTTAAACTATAAATAATGATATATAACCATAAAACAGAATGGACTATAGTCCATGAAGCCCGCTGCTAATTCCGCCTCGAGTCAGATTGAGAGAAGTATAAACAATCAGACTTAACGAATTTTTAAAGTTCGCATTTTGCATTGACTTGACGAATCTATAAAGTTTCTGTATTTTACATTTACGTATTTTACGTAACTTTAAAATGGACATACATTAACACTATAATGGATTACGTTTTATATCTTCACGCTGTATCCCGCACATGACAGGGTAGGCAGAGGGAACTTAGGTACTTAGAGTTAAGTCACTCCGTTCCACTTCCGTTCCCCACTTTCCGCCGAATTTGAAGTAATGCGTGTTGAGTGGCGGAACTCAACGCCGCGCTTTGCCTTGCTACCAGAGCGAAGAAGTAAAAACATCAAATATTTAATTTGAAAATATTAAATATTTCATTTCTTTGAGTGGGGATCGAACCCACAACGTATCGTTTACAGTCACACGTTAGTGCCGCTGCGCCACGACATTTTATATTATTGTAAAACTATTGTGGAGCAGGGAGCTTCCTTGTTCAGTAAAATGAGGTGGTTGTTAAATCGGGTTCCTCTAAGTGGAATAAGTTAATTTCCATTGCTCTTTTTAAACATCCAACAAGCGAAGGTGGACAGTAATCGTAGAACGGAATATCTTGTGATTATGTTCTCTCTTTCTCTCTGTCGTAACAACAAATATTTCAATATGTTAAAGTATTTTAGGTGTTATTGAATATAAAGCAGACAATTCATAATATTTTACTTTATGCTCAGGTTCCCAGATGTTTTAATTTAGAATATTGAAATATATTAAAAGTAGTAAATTTTAAACCGGTGATACAGCGTGAAGCTGACAAATAAAGAAATTATTGAAGTAATTGCATTAAATCATTATATTACGGCAGGTTAGACTGAGGGACATAGGGAAGCTAGTGCTAAGACACTCCGTTCCATTTCTTACTTTTCACTCGTGGCTGAACTCATCGTCGCGCTTTGCCTTGTTATCAAAGCGAAAAAATGAAAATATTAAATATTTCGTTTCCTCGAGCGGGGATCAAACTCACAACATATCGTATTTACAGTCGCACGCTTGTACCCTTGCGCCACGACGGGCTGCAATTAATATAATTTCATGTAATCATTAGTAATTCAGATTTGCACACTAAATCTCGTAACTCCAGATCTCAAGTAAGACTAAGCCTAGCTTAGTTCCAATCAGTCTTCACGTCGTTTGTGCGACGTTCCATCAATTCTCGCTCAGATAGTTATCCATTACGATCTAGGCCCAGATCTAGAACTAGGTCTATATATAGTTGGGTCTTAACTGAGGTATTATTGTTACATTGATCCAACTTGAAGCTGTCGTGGTACAGACATTGTTAGACTGTAAAGGAGTTGATTGATCATTTCGGAAAAAAGTACATTGTTTTTAATAAAGTAATCAACAATTATATTTTAATAACGTAATTATTGTTTTTTTATTATTATGTGGTCTGGTCAGAAGAACGGCGTTCAGTTCCGCCGCTCAACACTTAATATATCAAAAATTCGGTCGTAAACGGGAAACTGGGTGTCTTAACATTAGAGTCCCTATATTTCAATGCAGTATACGACCTGTTTATATGCGGGATACAGTATGAAACGTGTTAGTTTTCTTTCCACAATTCTGCTTAGAAGAGCCACAAACAATTCAATTGCTCTTTTTAACATAAAGATTACAATTTTATTGCTTGATACAATAATATAATGGTCTGTTAAAATTAAATCTATACATCCTTACAATAATCTTCAACTGAGTAATAAAATGATCTAATCAATATTTTTTCTTACTTTAAACTTCTACAATAGCTTAAATACACTGTACAAATAATATTCATAAGAAGACGTATTATTCAGCAGATTACAAATTTCATCACTTACCAATCTTCTAAGCCACTTTACTGACCGTTCTATGTAAATGGGTGATTCAGTAGTAATTGGGAAGGGGCTGATTGAATTGAGAATGCTATTATATAACAAATAGTCTTGAAATGCGTTTCACTAATATTGCTGTTAATTTAATATGTTGATTGATTAACTGGGACAGGTTGTAGGTTCGATTCTCACTCGAGGAGTTTAAATATTTAATATTTTCATTTCCTCGCTCTGGCGATTAGAGAAAGTGCGTCAATGAGTTCCACCACTCAATACGCGATGAAAAAATGAGAAGCGGAACGAAGTGTCTATGCACTAGGTTTCCAAATGGCTTATCCTACCATGTGCATACATCATGAAAATGATAATAAAATCTAAAGATTAATACATTTTTGGAAAACGCTTATAGCTTATTACAACTTATTTATACAATATAAAAAAACAATATAGAACAAAAGCACCAACCAATCTTATCTCATCTTGAAGACGTATCTGTCAATACAAATACCATATCATATCACATAATATGATAGAATATAGAATATTCAGAAAGTCATCACATGTCATAACACGTCCTCTATGACGGTGCACGGCGCGGAGTCTATAGGCGCGCGGCCTAATGTATTACGTGAGGCTGTGAAGCTTATTTAGATTGTACGACCACGATATTAGAGGTTTAGGAAATTTAAATATTTAATAAATAAATAGCATATTTAATATATTAAATTATGGAAATATGTATTATATTTTTAATATTGTATAAGGCCTGTCACGGCGCAGAGACACATACATGCGTCTGCATACGCGACCGGTTGTGGTTTCAATCTCCACGCAAGGAAAATAAATATTTAATTTAATCTTATCTTTAACGAAGCAAAGCGTGACGTTATCCTGCTTCTCAACGGTCACGTCAAGGGTTGATGACAGTGGATGACATAGAAGAGGATAACATATATCTTAGCGTTTTGCGATACTTTCTCTCTTCACTGTACAGAAATAAACGGTCTAACAAACTCTGCAATTTCTAGCGATTGATGCAAGGCTAATGAAGTTATAATAATTGTTTACACGATACGACCACGATGCGATCGCGTGATACAACACCTGCATTCTTTTTTTATAATCACATAACGTGAACAGACTTGCTATGAAAGTTAAACTAAATTAATTTACTATTTATATTTACTATTTTCTAATTTTTATTAAGAAGTTTTTAATAAAAAAAGTCACGGCGTAAAATTATTATATATTTTTTTGACACTGTGACAATAATATCATGGAAATAAAATTTAGTGTCTCTTCTAGATGCGTGAGATAGGACACTATATTCATAGAGTGTAAAAGCTTTACTAGAGCGTAATGAAAACTAATTATTGAATTAAATTTACTTTCTTTACTAAATTTAATATAATACATCCTTCTCTCGACTAGGGATTGATCCTACGACTGTCCCGTTTGGTAGTATTTTCAGTGAAAACTATACACTAGGGGCCTCGTCCCTACTTGCTTCGCTCGCTTGCTTCCTCCGGCTTGCAACGATCAATACATAAAAGTGAAATATTTTTTATATAAACAATTGCTTTTTTTGTGTTATACATGAGTGCCCTCTCGTTCACCAGAGGGAACTTGGTAACCTAATCTTAAGACACTCCATTGTGTTTCCCACTCTCCGCCAAATTTGAGGCATTGCGTGTTTAGTGGCGGAACTCAACGTCGCGCTTTGCTTTGTTACCAGAGCGAAGAAACTAAAATATTAAATATTTAAATTGAAAACATTAAATATTTCATTTCCTCGAGTGGGGATCGAACCCATAACATATCGCATTTAGAGTAACATGCTTGTGCCCCTGCGCCAGAGTCACATGCCTACCCTGCTAAGTGTGGGACATAACGAGAAGCTGAAAAAAATAAACAATCACAATAACAAAAAATGGTATCCTGCATGAGGCAGGGTAGACAAATGGAACTTGAAAACCTAGTGTCAATACACTCTGTGCCGTTACGCACTTTCCACTAAATTTTAGACAGTGAGTGTTGAGTGGTGGAACTCAATTTATAACAGGCTTCATATTATATTTGTTATTTCTTATACATTCCTTCCTAATGCTATTTTTAGATGTGACCTTTACTGAGTGACAAATGTCTAGTTACGTGTTATTGTTATAACAATTATATACGTAAATGTCTTTTTGAATACAATTTTAGTGTTTACTACAAAACAGGCTACCGCAACGACGAAACTTTTTTAAAGATATAAACGTTATATCGTTATATTATTATGAAATAGACTTAAATCAACTATTATATTTCAAAAATGATTAACTTGCTATTAATCTACTAAAACTTCTACTTGAAAAATATTAACAATAGAAAATTATGTTGCTTCCACTGAAATCTGTATTGTTCAATACAAAGTAATATAAAATTACTTTTTGAAAGCCTTAAAATCTACATTAAACGTCAATTACAGCTACTTGTAAAACACGCTTATTAAAAAAGCAACGACCTTGATTTAGTAATATTTTATTTAAATTTTGAGGTCCGGAGAATATAGTGAAATTTTCTCCATCTTAAAATGGAGAGGTTTTCACAACTACCACTTTCAACAGTCTATCAAAGATATTCAATAAACATAAAAAAATGTTACATGAGTACCTACTTAAATAGTAATTTAACTTTTGCATTCGGATCTTGTAAACTAACTTGTTTATATTCTCATTTAGCACCGCTTTTTACCTTGTTACCAGAACAAGGTAAAAAGCGGCGTAGAGTTCCGCCACTGGAAACTGGAAATCCTAATATTTTGATATTTGGTTACCACAGCTCTGCGGAATATAAATGAACTTGAAAAAAATTAATAAGATTCCTATGAACACAAAAAACCTTAAAAAATCTTGAAAAGGCTTATATTATCAGTATAAGAGCGAAAAGGTCACGAATGCACTTACGCTAGCGTACGTGAGTGATGTACCGTCGCTGCCGTATTATAGTACCTTATAGTACGTACATTGTAAATGAGACTTTATAAAACACTAGTTGCAGCCTGCGACTTTGTATGTTTCGACTACTTTTTAAAATCTTTATTTTATGTTTTCATAATAATTTCGATGCCCGTAGTAGCGCAACGTCACAAACGTGCTGTATCGGCGAGAGTTTTGAGTTAGATCCCTACTGTGGGAAATGAAATATTTAATATTTTAATTTAATTATTCGTTCTATAACTACAGAAATCGATGTTAAGTTCCGGCACTCAACGTGCAATGTCTCAAATACGGTATTAAATGAAGAACGTCTTAACGTAACGGAGTGTCTTGAAACTAGACTATGAGTGCGTTCAATCAAACAAACTTTAGATGTGATCTTATACTGACGTCGTTAGGAAATTGTGTAAAAGTGTCTTTACTTTATGAAACGTCTAAAAAGACTATACAGCTCTCGTCAAACGTTTACTATCATGATTATTAAAATATTTGAATGTATTTTTGTGTACTACAGCGTCTATGCAGGATAAAACGTAAAACTTCGAGCTGTATCTCGCATAAATATGTAGAGAAAACCTAGTGACTAGACACTTAGTATCTCAGAATGTCTTAACACTAAGTACAGAATTTGATTTAATTAAAACAAAATCACTCAAAGTAACTAAAAATTGAGCGCTTTCGTGACTATAACTTCTTCAGAGTAAAATGTCAAAGGATACTTTACCAGCTGACTACAACATCGTGCTCCTTTGTATATAGTTTTAGTTTCTAGAATCAGTACTTTCCTTTTGTCATACTTTTGTGTCAAATTTGCAAGATTTTTGTCCATGTTTTACATAAATGTCGCTCTTTTGATGCATCAATTATGTATTTGTAAGTATTGCAATATTCCAGGAGACGCAATCAAACTTTGTATATTATTTTTCTGAATATATTGATATAATATTTAACTTATTTGTAGAAAAAATGTGTGTATAAAAAATATATGTGGTAAAATAATTATTTTTTGAATTCTCTCTAATTTACCTTGTTACTTTTCATCGGCGAGGACATCAGCGAGGGGGCAGGCGTTATTAATACACACACAGAAATAAAACCAGCCAAGTGCGAGCTCGGTCACTGAGGCCTCTGTAACTATCTTAGGATTGTAACGTTGTTCGATTGTGATTGTAAATTGTTATCAACGGGAAGTACCACTAATAAAGTTGACAAGCTATATTTTGCGGGCGTGTGCACTTATTTTATATGAAATGAACTAAAATTATAAGTTTGTAATAGTTTTT